>PVKS010017947.1:0-41020 GCA_004027875.1 Aplodontia rufa
TGTTAGGTTAGCCGTCTGCCCTACTGCTTCCCCATAAATTCTAGCATCAACAGATGAGAGAAACCATTTGGCCCTTGAGTCTCTGAGCTTGGGAGACTTCACTAAGCATAATTCTATCCATCTCCATCCATTTGATTTCAAAAGCCATAATATCGTCCTCTCTAATGGCCGAGTAGTATTCCATAGTATATATGTACCAAAGCTTTCGTATCCACTCATCGAGTGAGGGGCATCTGGGTTGGTTCCATAATCTAGCTATAGTAAATTGAGCTGCTATAAACATTGATGAAGCCACATCGCTATAATATGCTGATTCTAACTCTTTTGGGAAAATACCCAGGAGTGGGATATCTGGGTCGTAAGATGGTTCCATCCTTAATTTTTTGAGGATTCTCCACACTGCTTTCCATAGTGGCTGAACCAGTTTGCAGTCCCACCAGCAGTGTAATAGTGTTCCTCTTTTCCCACAGCAACCTCCAGCATCTGTCGTTGTTTGTGTTCTTCATTTTTGCCACTCTAACAGGAGTGAGGTGGTATCTCATTGACATTTTGATTTGCATTTCCCTTATAGCTAATGATGTAGAGCATTTTCTCATATATTTGTGGGCTTTCTGGACTTCCACTGGAGAGAAGTTCCTTTTGAGTTCTTTAGTCCATTTATCGATTGGATTATTTGCGAGTTTGGACTTTGGTTTCTTTAGTTCCCTGTAAATTCTGGATATTAGCCCTCTGTCTGAGGTGTAGCTGGCAAAAGTTTTCTCCCATTCTGTAGGTTCTGTCTTGATGCTCTTGACTAGATCTTTAGCTGTTCGGAAACTTTTTAGTTTAATTGCATCCCATTCATTTAATTTTGATTTTATAGCATGCGCCATAAGGGTTTTGTTAAGGAAGTAGCTGCCAACTCCTATAAGCTGTAGTGTTGACCTGACTTCTTTGTCTAGTAAATTTAAAGTTGTAGGCTTAATATCCAGATCTTTGATCCATTTTGATTTAATTTTTGTGCAGGGCGAAAGATAAGGATCCAGCTTCAGTTGTCTACAGATGGCTGTCCAGTTTGTCCAACACCATTTGTTGAACAGACTATCTTTCTTCCACACTATACTTTTGCCCCCTTTATCAAATATCAAATAGTTAAGGATATGAGGGTTTGTCTCAGGATCTTCTATTTGGTTCCACTAGTCTTCAGTTCTGTTTTGATACCAATACCATGCTGTTTTTGGTACTACAGCTCTGTAATATAATTTCAGGTCAGGGATTGAGATACCCCCTATTTCTTCCTTTCTATAGAGTAGTGTTTTGCAAGCCAGACTCTTACATCTATCAGGTCATCATGTGCCCTGGGCTTTCCTGAATGGGACAGTGACACTGGAACGCAAGGTCCACATGAGATGACGTCCCTCTCAACAGTGAGATGAGTTTCCTCCCTCTCCCTTATGACTCACATCTAGCAGATAGAAGGTCCTGGGGATGCTGCCTCTGGAGCTGGTCCAAGTCTGTATGCTTCTCCCTGCTTCTAACGCCACCCCTAACCCTGAGCCAACGTCATTACTTATCTATTTTGTTCATTTGTCCTTCACTAGGTTGCCCTGCGTCCTTATTTTACACATGGAGAACTCAAACTCAAAGGGTCCAATGACTTCATTCATTTAAAAATAACTTAGAGAATCAGACGTGTCTCCAGATGCTTGCTTAATCCTTATGGTGCACAAACATCAGTGCCAGATCTCAGGAACCAAAGTCCAGTTCTCAAAGCCTCTATGTTGCAGTACTTTCAGGAATGATCCAGAACATTCCCTCTCATGCAGAGATGAATACATAGGAAATAATCCTCATATAATTTATGAATATATCACATGCTTTTAAAGAATAAAAACAAGATTATGCAATCTGACAGCTTTGGAGAGTTCCTCAAGGGAGACAAACTAATCTGTGGAAATTTCTCTCAGTCATCGTCTTTTCTTTTACCTGTATGGCCCCGTACCTGGTCACCTTTCATATCACATGACTAACTGAGGGCTACTCAACTCTGCAAAAGCATCACCTATCGTGAGAGCTTCGTTGTTCTCTCCGCGCAGTGAAGTCCTCCTCTAGTCTCTCCAGCGTGTGCCTCTGCTTTTATTGTGATGCTTGCTAGGCTGTGTTGCAATTTTCACTTAATCCTTACAAACAACTTTGTCAATTGCTTTAAAATTCTTTGATATAATTGGCAAATCTAGATGCAGATACTTGGACAATCCATGAGGGGTGTTCTAAATATTTAATTTGCCTTTGCAAAACCTGACCCTCATTATCATGTTCTCCTTGCCCAGCCTAAACTTCCTGAAAACAGAAGTGATAAATGTTTATTGCGAGGATGGATGGAAATGTAGTTAGAGAGTCACTACACCAGTGTGGAAAGCGAATACAGTCACTTCCCTCTGACTGTTTCCCACTGAGCACTTCATTTGCCTATGTTCGCAGACACCTCCTGTCTCTGCCACAAGCTCTTATGTCCCTGTTCCATTGCTAAGAATATTGTAGGGATCACTCAGTCCAGAGGAGACAATCCTGCTTCCAAATGTGAGGAAGAGAGAGTCCCGGAAAGCCAAGTTTGAATTCAGGTAAACAGCTTTGTGGACTAGATCCCAAAGAGCAACTGCGTTCAGAGGAATTCCAGAGACACTTGGTTGCCAAAGCCCTGGGTGCTTTGTGCTGAGCCAAGGCCTAGGCCTGATCCTCCTTGCTTTCTGGAGGTTCCTTCTTGGGGAAAAGAAGGATAGCCATGTTGCTTTTTGCTGGCACACTTTGATTACAGGCATCATAATGCATGCTCAGGAGTCCCTCTTACTTTGAATCCCAGTGAGCAGCTGATACAGCTTAGTCCTTTCCTTTCCCACAAGACCTGAACTCTGTATAGGCAAAGTGATCCACCCCAATTCCATGTTTGTAACAGGTTCAGAGAGGCAGATGTTCCACTGTCACCTCACCACATGACATTGGATGCATGTGTGTGCACCTTGAGTTTACCTAAGAAATGCTACACAGCTGAGCCTTCCCATAAAAATAAAAGTATGCCTTCAATGCGGACATGGAAATATCTAGCATAATTTAGAGGATAACTTGCCTCCCTTAGGCCTAGGCAATAGAGCCCTGCATTTTGCATCACACAAAAGTGTTAAATAAATGAAAATGTATAGTTCCTCTGTCACTGGAGATCCAGGGCTCAGGGTGACACAGGGCAGCCTAAAACACTGAACATGCACTGTTAAGACTGAAACTGCTCAGGGAAGATGGTTGGAGGAGGGTGATGTCCTCCTGTGATGTCCTCCTGTGATGTTCCACCCTGTGGGTGCTGGGGGAACGTCTTGGGCTTTCCTGCTGCCAAGTCAGAGTTGCATGCACTCTGCAGGGAAGGGAAGCTTTCAGAGGTGAGAAGCATTTCAGACAAAGGCAAGGGAATGGACATGTCCATCTCCTCTCGCAAGGAGCAGAAGCACAGTAAGTTCTGGAATAACAAAGTGGTTTTTTTCTTTCCCTGGGGCCAAGTGTTCAACTTCTCGGTTTTCCAATTGGTGGTTCCACAGATACTCATGAATTCATGAGATACTTCTGCAACTGTGCTTGGGTGACCAAGGGACGTTTTGCAGTAGTAATAATGCATTTTACTGTTAAATTTGTATAAATGGAAGCCTGAATGTACTATACATGAGGGGCTATGCTAATTCCATGTAAAAATGATGGGAATTTTGAATACCAGTTTAAGTAGTATTTTAAATTTTATTTAAGATAGTTATAATCATTATAAATTTTTAAAACTATTTTGAAATTTAAATTTTATTGAAATTTTTTGATATAAAATTTTAATATTCATCATCATTTTAGTTCATCTTTCAGTTTTAATAGTCACATTTTAAAAATAATTACAAGAAAAAATAACCAAAGAGAAAAAATTGGTTTTAATTTTTTGTTTTATTTATTCTTTCAATACAATATATTAAAATTTAAAATATTTTGATGCAATTCCATACAAATTTTGTTTCCTTAGAAATTTACTGTCAAAATGGGATATAGATTATGTGAAAATATTAGCTGTAACAACACAATAAGTGAATTTTGATGAAATCAAAGCAGCAACAATTTTATGAAAAACATGTATAATAGATTATGTGTTCTTTTTGTCTTAAGTTTATTACAATCTAAATGTTGCCAGTCCATCAAGAATGTTCATGCCTACATAATAATAATTGCACTCAATTATTTTGGCATTTTATTGATTTATACTCATATACCTGCCATAGCTTTATTTCATTTATATAAAGGGATATGGAGAGATGAGATGACAGCATGTTTTACTTAATGGATTTTTTTTTTCAGAGAGAGAGAAGCAATTTTTATTTAGTTTTTCATGTGGCTTTCATTGCTCCGAGACTTTGTTGTGTACGTGGTGCTGGGGTTGCTGGGGTACTTGTGCATGCCAGGCAAGCGCTGTAACCACTGAGCCTCCGCTCCAGCTCCTACTTAATGGATTTAAGTATAACTTAATAACTTATAGAATGAAGCTTGTGAGGATTTCCAGCTCTGCTTTTCATCTCTGCCTGTAGGCAGAAAGCTTAGTCATTCCATGAAGGATTTTGGTCAATAGAACCACATCAGGCAACGTCACTGATTTAGAAAAATCTCTAGCACCAAAGCTGACTCGGAGAGGATTAAAACTGGAGGAGTGGAGAGTAGTTCAGGCATTATTGTAATAATTCAAAAGAGAGAGGATTGGAACCTGCTATGATTTGAATGTGTCCCTCAAAGTTCAAGGGTTGGAAACTTAATCTCCAAATTCATATGTTGATGATACATAAAGGTGGGCCTTAAAAGAGTTAAGATTAGATGAGCTCAGTGGAAGGGGCTCCCATGATGGCATTAGTGGCTTTATAAGAGAGAAAGACTCTGTATTGCCATCTGATGCCATCTGCTATAATATCCTACAGCACAAAGTCCCCACCAGATGCTAGGCTGATGTGGGCACCATGCTTTCTGACTTTTTAGCTTCCGGAACCATGAGACCAAAAAAAACCCCCCCAAAAACCACAATTCCTATTCTTTGTGAATCATCCAGTCTCAGGTATTTTGTTATGGCTATGGAAAATGGACTAAGGAAGAACCCCAAATAAACAGCTCAGCAGAGGCAAAGAGGCAATAGGAATGGAGGTGGATGGTGGATATAAGAGGTGTTTCTATTCAACTTAGAAATACTTCAGTGACAAGTTCAGTTCTCAGTCTTACAAGGTTGCACTAGTGGGGATATTAATATTCCACTTCTGAAAATTTAATATGGTATTGGGCCTTTCCATTACTGCATAGGATTCATCGTGGAAGATGGTGACCTGGCAAAGAGGTGACATTCTGTGGGGCAACAAGAAAATCAGAAACAAACGTTGTCTCCCTTCTTCCTGCAATTAGGTTTCAGAGGACTGATTATTGCAACCTCAAAGGAAGTGGAAAGATGTCTTGTTTTCATACATATGTGCATTTTAAAATTCCAAACGACTCAGGTTTAGTGTGAATTGCTGCTGAGACACTTCTTTCTAGGGTCTTCACCAGGGACACCCCTGTGTTTAAGCACAGTGAGCTTTATTAGTGCTCATTGCAGCAAGAGAGACCGCTCGCCCAGGGAACCTGTAAGAGGGTGCTACCAAGACTTGCAAGGTGCTTTGGTGGAGAGTTCAAGGAAGCGAATGAGGCACTAAGAAAAAGCAGAGGCAATCTATGATGAATTTTGTGAATTTTATCTAGAAGCAGAAAGAAATGGAGTGAGGTTAGAACTTCAGTTGGTGAAGATGTCGTCACTCCAGTTCTCCGGGAGAGGATGTTTATGCATGCTAGTGGTTTGCACAGTGACCCTGCTGTTGTCTGTTCTGACTTGATCACAGACTGGTCTTGATTTTATTTACAGCCTTGTCTGAAGGTTATGGTCTATGAGATTGACATTCCAACAGGAGAAGGCTGAGGGATGCCTGTTGGTGCTGCTCCAGATGTGGGCCGCTGGGCTTCTTAGCTTTCTCCTGTGCTTTATATGAGACTTGAAAGGGACATAAGGGTTTTTATATTGGATGAAGGGACAGAGAACAGGAATGCTAAAATGAGAGATGAAAACTTGCACCCTAGATAAAAATGTGGTCCCCATTGGGACCATAGCCTGGACAGCAGAAGGGCCTTGCTCAAGTTCCCAGCAGTTGCTGTATCTGACCTTGCCAGTGATTCACCCAGTGGTCACCAACCAGGCAATGAATGCCATATACTTAGAAATGTCAGGAAGCAGCTGGTTTTTCAGGGAAGGGCAATAGGCTACCACTGGCCTTTGGTTTACGCACCCTCAACTCTGAAGAAAGACTGTGTGGGTTTGAATCTCATCTCTACCATTTACTGTTTCCTCCTTTAGCAAAAGTGTATGCTTTGTAAGATTATCATAAGGATCAGAGTAGTGCAAACCTGGGAAGTCTCTAGAACAATGCCTGGAGCATTGTTACCTGTGTTAGCAGCTTTGCAATTATTATCTTCTCCCACAGAGCACTCCTCCACCCCCAGGCACCACACACACTTTCCCAGAATCCCTGGGTTTCCTGAAGGATGAGGAGCAGGGACCCCTCCTATATCTGAACTTGGTTAGGCAAATCCAGTTAGAGCTCCTGGGCGAGGTCAGGGTGAGCACACAGTTCTGTTCCAGAGAAGATCTTGGATCTGGGGCAGGTCATTTGAAATGGTCCTTCCATTCCTCTGAGCACTGCACGTGACCTCCTAGAGAGTGTCACAGTGTCGATGGGCCATGTGCATATAAACACACTACTGAGTACATGGGGCTGGAAGTGCCATTTTCCCAGGCCTCTTTCTTTCAAATAAGCACTTTCACACACAATGGATCCCAAATAAAGCCTATAAAAGTACTACAATTTTCCCATTTTAAGAAGGGTCAGCTTCCAATTACAGGGAGGGGCTGTGCGCAGTGAGTGTTAATGCCATACATCACAAGGATGGCCTCCGTGTGCAGCAAGTCCCTCGCCTCCGAGCAGTTAATGTCTTCTCCGCCACTGTGGAGTATGTTATTTACTCTCTGCCACAGCTTTGGTTTCTGCCCTTCTACTGGCCATAAAAATAATAGCCAATGTTTGTGCAAAATGACAATTCAGACAAGGCAAATATTATACCTGTGGAGTGCAAATCCACCTGGAGCCCTTTTGATCCCTTATCACAAGGTTATTTGGATGTGTCGGAGTCAGAGGATTTAGTTCTGTTTCCATATCAGGGCAAATCTTGCAAGCAAGCAGGAGAAATAGGTAAATACGAAGTTTGATTTCAGGGGAGCAGGAAAGAGTGTCCGATCCCTTATCCTCCACAAAATCTCTCTTTCATTGCTCTGTTGCATGGTGTCAGGGTCTGCCCTGTGGGAATATTTGCATTTCAAGGTATGCCAACAGTTTACGTTGAAGGAATAAATCTCTTGTTGTATAATTCGCTATTAGTTAGTCTACGGTAGAGGCAGAGTCATCCCTCACTGTCCAAGGAGAATTGGTTCAGAGTCCCTCTCTGATGTCAAATCCAGGAATGCTAGGTCCACTATATAAAATGGGATAGCATTTGTGTATAAACCACACAATCACCCCCTAAGCTTCAAATTATCTCCAGGTACTTGAAATACCTAATATAATGTGGATACCACGTAAATATTTGTAAAATTATATTATTTTGGGAATAATAAGCAAAAGCAGTCTGTGTATATTCAGTACAATTATTTTTTGAACTATTTAGTATCTGTGGTTGGTTGAATGCAAGGCTTCAGGACCTGCAGATTTGGGAGCACTAAGTGCATTTGCTTAGCAGGCAGATTGAGGGCCAACGGTATTGGGTGACATTTTGCTATGCATGTGAGAGTAGGCAAGAACCTATTTGGATCCTAACGATGTGACAAGACCTTTTATACCATGTGTCCTGATATGGTACTGTTTGAGTCAGCGTTTTGCTGCTGTGACTGATTGACCTGCAGGAGCAATTTTATGAGGAAAAGTTTATTTAGGGGCTTATGGTATCAGAGGTCTCAGGGCATGGAAGACCAGCTCCATTCCTCAGGGCTTAAAATGAGATTGAACAGCTTGGCAGAAGGCATGGAACCAGGGAGCAGAGAGCTCAAGGCATCACACAGGGAAGCAGAACAGAGAGGGGAACTCCACGCCCGACGCAGAATATCTACCCCAAAGATACGCCCCCAAAGACCCACGTCCTCCGGCCACACCCACCAGCCTATAGTTACCTATAAGGGATTAACCCACTGATTGCATTAAAGCTCTTATAACCCAATCATTTCACCTCAGCTTTCCTGAATTGTCACATGTGAGCTTTTGGGGGACACCTCACATTCGAACCATAACAGCCACTATATTCTGCTTTGACTCCATTGCCTGCTGATGATTCTACAATTATGAGCAAAAAGTTGCCAACATGGAGTATGATGAAAAGAAACTAATTAGCAGCTCAATGAAAGGTCACTCATGAACATCCCACTGTCAACAGTTGGGTGGAATCTCTAGGAGCTTGGATATGGCTTTTCCAGGACTGTATCTAAGGGAGGCTGTGGGAAAAGAAACCTTAGACTAATGTCAATTAGTAATCACTGCTCAACCATCATAACACAAAATAATAGACTCAAGGTCAGGATGTTCTAGAATCTTCTCTAATGTCTGAAATCTTCCTTACATTATTCATCCTAGATAGTGACAGTTTGTGATTGACAAGTGAAGTACAACTTTAAGCCTATGTGCAATTGATAGTCTTATTCAAACTTGCATAGTCTGGGACAAGTCACACTGGAATGTGGCACATTAAGAGGCAACTCTGTGTAGAACACTGGTAGTCAAATCTCTGTCATCCCACATGGTGCTAATTAGTATACTGAATGTCGGAAATGGGGTTATGTTGGTGAAAAATGATGATTGGTTGACTAGTATGAGGATTGTTAGAAATAGGATCAATGGACTTCACTGGTAAACTTCAAAGTTTTCAAGACATGTAAGTCTTCCAAAACACTTTAGAGACACCGTCCCCACCCTTCACGTCTTGCACAAGCAGAGTACCTGGCAAGGTCTGCAGCCTGCATGCTTCAAAATGGCACATGAGATTCCTAATGGTCCTTCATTCACCTTTAGCTAGGAAGATTTCTGATTGCCTGATGCTAACTGTATGGCTCCAAATGCTATCTCTGGACAGTTGAGTCAGGCTCAGGACCACCTCTCATACAAAGTAAGGCTAGAACACTGAAAAGTCCCGAGAGCTAGAACTTTATTGAATTATTTGTGCAAATTATTGCACAATTATCCCTACTGGCTTAATGCTTATATAACAAATGTCTTACATGGGGGCCAACATTATGACACACTCCATATAGCAGGTAGGGAGACTCTGGATAGTAGCTACTCCTTAATACCTTAATGATTTTTTTTTAGCTACTATTCTCTACCAAGCAAATCAGAAAGAGTTACCTATGACCGTCTTTCTACCTATTGAGGATATAATTTGAAATTGTTTTATAAAAGTATAATTACATTATATGACATGCTAATACCTTTGCGTGGATAAAAATCTGTGGGACATTTTTCTAGGGAGAAGAGGGGCAGGAAAAGATACCAGGCTGGGGTGAACAGCATTTGAGGCCTTGAAGTAGAGATGACATTGAAAGTAGAAACAGCTCTGCACTTGAGGGAGTCAGAGAAACCAATTTTTGCCTTGGCTCTGTCACCAAATAACTATCTGTGATTGTGTTTTCCTCTTGGGCTTCATTATTCTCAGCTATAAAGTCAGGTAGATGAATAGGCAAACCTCAAAGTTTCACTCTTGTTCTCAAGTTCAATGGCTCTGATTTCCAGGGACCCCAAAGGACAGAAGCAAACAGATCTCCCCACTTTGTGTTTTTGGCATGTCACCAGCAAGGCCATTCTGTCCCAGTAGAGTCACCTTCTGCCTGAAATTCAGCTAACTTGATCTACTCTTCAATTAACAACCCTCTTCAATATGTAACTGTTTTTAGGAGAGTGGAATATTTTTCCCTCCATGTCTTAGTAAGTACATAGACTTAATTCATTTAATTTATTTTAATTAACAACAATACTATATACATTTTTGGGGTACATGTGATGTTTTGATATGTGATATTTGTATACATTAAGGAATGATTAAATCAAGCTAATGAACATATTCAGCACCTCACATACCTATTGTTTTTGGTTATAAAAGCATTTAAAATCTACTCTCTTAGAAATTTAGAAATTTACAATTTAGTATTACTAATTCAGTAAATCCTGTGCAATGCCTCTCAAAACCTTTTTCATCCTGCCCGATACATGTACCTATTTACCCATACTCTTCTATTTACCAACCGTTCCCTCTTACTTGTGGAGCCACCATTGTATTTTAAATTTTTATGAGTTTGACGGTTGAGATTCCACACATGAGTGAGATCATGTAGCATTTGTCTTTCTGTGCCTAACTTACTTCATTTAACATAATGAATGCCCTCTAAGTCTTTTGAGGGTGATGTACTGGTCTGTTTTTCATTACCATAACAAAATGCTTGAGGCTGGGTACTTTATGAAGTAAAGAGGTTTATTTAGCTTGCAGTTCTGTAAATTCAAGGGCAAATCACCAGCATTGGTTTGGCTATGACCTCATGGTGACTGGCATCACAATGGCAGAAACAGATGTGGAAGAATAGATCACATCACCAAACAGGAAGTCAGAGAGTGGGTCCAGGGTTGGACTTCCTCTTATAACAATTTGCCCTTAGAAAGGTCAGGGGTCTCATGAGGACCACCTTAATCCATCTGAAAGCAGCCCATTTAAGGACCTCTCCTGGTGTCCCCTTGTAAAGTCTCATCACCTGTCCCATTGATTAGGCTCCACTAAATGAACCCTGGGAGGTGATACTCAAACTATCCCCACCCACCATAGGCAGGAAATTTCATTCACAGCTTAGTAGTGATGGTTTAATTGAATTGCTTACTTGCTGATAATGGAGAATATTGTTTTTCTCCGGGGCACTGGAGGTAAGAAGGGGAAGGAATGAAAGGACATATCAACTTGCTATATAGACCTGAGGAACTGGGGTGGACACTGCTAAGGTGAGCGTGGATGGGGGTGGGTCAAAGTCTGGAATCCCGTATTTAGGAAGGAGGGACACAGGGCATCTGTGATGCTTAGAAGATCTCTTAAAGGGGTGAGTGAGCCTCCTTCTACAGGACCAGCAACATTGCAAAAGCCCCCCATGAGGCCTGGGCCTCGACTTCTTAGACTTGAGAGTAGCAGAGAGACCTTCCTAGAAGGGTGTAAGGCACCTCTGTCCTGTCCTATCAATTTTCACAAGGAAATATAAATTTATTTCTGGCTTTGGATTTCCTTTTGGTACTGAGATCTGAAATTTAACCAATGCAAAGTGAAAAATGCCCGAGCTTTCTCAATCACAGGAAGTTCACTATTTAGTAGTTGAACTCCAAATCGGCATTTATGTGCAGTTCCAGAATTGGGCAGTGGGTAGCAGCATGTAAGTGCCAGATATAAGGAGTTCCTGGGGTCAAGGAGGCCAGGAGCAAGCAAGGACAGAGATGGGCAGGCTGTCTGAGAATTACCAAGATCCACACAGTACCTTTCTGTCTCTGCAGACTCAATAGTTACCAAAAAAAGGGTTGGGAAGGCCCTGGTCTCCCTGAGTGTAAGGATTCTTTCTGTTTTGAATCGTCCACTGGGAAATCTGCTTTTAGCGGGTAAATCATGAAGGAGGTGGCTTGATGGTTCTTGTGAATCTCATCCATTGCTTAACTTCACTCTAGAGATACAGACTTATTAATTCCATCAAGACCAAATATTTCCATCAGGATAATAGTATTCAGATTGTATAGCTAGGTTATCACTCTTCTGGGAATTTATTCTAGGGAAATAATTCTAGGAAAGAAAATATAATTTTAGCTGTTCTTTGCAGCAAGATTATTTATAATTGCAGGACCATTAAGATCAACCTGAATGCCACCCACAGGAAAATGTATATAAACGATGCTTCTTCCTTGATGGGTCATTAAAATAATAATTATTAAAACTAAGGAAAACTAAGAAAAGAGATTTTCAGTTAAATTCTAGTAAGAAAAAAAGAACGCAAACTATTACCTATATATGATCATGAATTTAAAAAAGTATATCCTTATATCTACCAGGATGAGAAGAGGATGCAAAACCAAAGAAGAAGAGCAAACTCTCAGCAGTTGCTCATGCCGCTCAGCTGGTCTCCTTTCGTTCTTATTCTTCCCACCCTGACTATGGTGCAGTCTGCAACAGCTGGTATGCGGAGAAGCAATCAGGAATCCAGGTCTCTGACAGTATTTCCTAAGTGTGTTTATGGTACACTACTCTCCCACAAGGGAAATAAATATGCAGCCTTTCAGGAGACCTTGGGACCCAGAGCCATGTCTCCCTGTCCCCTGTCCCTATCCATGGGCATTCCCTCTGCCTGGTGCAGTCTTCTCACTCCATCAGAACGAAACAAACACTTCTCCAGCGCCCCCTGAGCAAAGAGGTGGCTTGGCAATCTCTTTTCACCTTCCAAGGTCTCACTCAAGTGCTGCATCCCCTGTGAAAGCTTCCCAAGCCCAGGCAGATGGAATCCTCACTCCCTCTCCTTTCCCCTTCCTGTGCCTTTTATCACTGCAAACCGTGCTCTTTGGCAATTATTCACGCCAGCGCATAAGCCAGAACAGCAATTTCAGCATCAGAACCCAAGTACCACCCAGATGCAGGCCCCAGACTCAGAGAGCCAGGCTCAGTAGGTCTGAGGCCAGACTGGGGTGGCCTGCGTGAGGACAGGCTGAAGCCAGGGAGCCAGGGAGCCTTCCTCAAGGACAGGGTTGCCTTCATCCTTGTATTACCAGTGTCTGCCGCTAGTGGGCAGGCACAAACTTTTGCTAAGTGAACATGCCATAGGGATAAAAAAAATTTCTTTAAAAACTGGTGGTCTGAAAGGTGGCCAACTCTCAAGTATTAGACCCAGCAAAGGTGTAGTAACACATAATCTAGGGCTTTCATAGAGATGTATCGGAAAGGGGAGGGGGCAAGGGGAGGGATAAGGGTGGGAGCATAGGGTGGGCTCTAGGGGGTAAATCTAATTTTAAGAATATGTACATATCATATTATTTCTTTGGATGGATTTTTTATTTATAATAACTAAATTTCTTAATAAAAAACTGGTTGTCTAATCTTAGAACACTTTGGTTAGCTAAATTCCCTAATTTGCCATTTTGCTTATGGAAAGAGTGCTAGTAAAGTATTCAAGAGCTGAAGGCAGAAAGAACACAAAAGGTCGGCCCCATGTGGGAGGCTTGCAGGAGTGAGAGGTCTTGTGCAAGATGTCCTGTGTCCATTGGTTAAGTTTTCTGTTTTGCTTCAATACAATGCCTCGCTATTGCTCTCCAACCATAATGTCCTGGAATTCCCTCATAAATCACTGCAATTCGACTTGCCAAGCCCTGAGCTCTGCTGGCCCTCTAGTGCCTGCCCTGGGGGAAGATAGATCAGAGCACAGACGATGCGAGGTGAGCATGGTATTCACCTTGGCAAGCGCGGGTGCGCGCACACACACGCGCACACACACACACTAACCAAAAAAAAAATCTCAGCAATAAAGATAAAAACTGAAATATGAGATATGTTAAAAATAAACATTAAAGCAAAAAAAATCCATTGTCAACAAATATCAACATTTTAAGTAAAGACAATATTAGTCACAGTGATATGCTTAGCCAAAGTGGAGCCTGAGGCAAAAAGGCAAGCTAGAAATGCTGCTTCTGTATTTATTTAAAGCTTTTATTATGTTCATCACGCATTAAGCTCATCATAACTTCTTGCATTCATTTTGATTGTTAGATATATTGCATTAAATAGAATTTGTCAAAAATGTTATTTTTCTTTGTTACTCCAGTGTTTGGTGCTCTGCTCAATTCTGCTCCCAAAACTAGTGCCTTGCTTGTCTGATCCTAGTCCAAACCCTGGGATGAACACTTGGAAACGCCCCTGAAACTGACCTTTGAACTTTGCAGAGTATTCTCTGCTTGGCAACACAACAGCCCCAGTAGTTCCAAAGAAAGAAGCTGGCCAGCAAATCCTTCCAGGGTAACAGTATAAACAAACACCTGTACATGCAGAATCTTACAAAAGAAAAAAGATTATTTCTGAAAATGTAAAGTTTCCGATCGATTGCACTGGGACCCTCGAGTGTTCCACATTGCTTAACAGACTGCATGCAACCCCAAACTTGGGATTGTCCTAAGAGTGGCACCAACTGGGGCAGAGAATATTGAAACGAGGCAAGCAACACACCAAGCCTATGCTATAACATGGTGCATCTCTGAGACAGAAAAGCAAGGGACCCCCTACACTGAAGATCAGTTCTCGGGTGCAGAATTTCAAATGCCACAGTGCAATGAGACTTTTGCCCCAGAGCCCATGAATATTTATTAGGGTGAGATACAGTCAGGGCCTGGAGGAGAAAAACACTGATGTAAGCATATGCTAGGGAGGTTGTTGCAAAAGGGAGAATGAAAAGTGGTCAAAAGTAGAAGCAGAACGAAGAATTTTTGAGACCACTTTATTATGAAACACTTTGGGGGAAAATGAACTGGAACGGCATGAGAGATTTACAGGAATTCCTGGGATGTTTGTGTCAGAGAAGTTAAATTAGGATGAGGGAGTCTGAGACCCAGAAATGGCTGCATTCAGGAAAGATCCAGAACAGCTGAGTCAGCACGGAAAGCCCAAAGCTAGAAAGTGAGCAGCCTCTGGGTGAAGTCAGCGATAGGAGATGGGTCTCTGGCCTTGAGGTGCTGTGCCACCCTTAAGCCCAGTCAGGACGTTCTCTGCTGCAGCTGTGAGACAAGAGGACCAAAACAGACGACCAGCAACTAACTGGAAAATAATTTTCTTGGACTTAGAAACCCAAAATGTGTTAGGAATAAAAAAAAAAAAACCTTACAGGAGAGTGGGGAGTTGGCTCCCCAGGACTTAGGGTCTCAGTGTTGTCTCAGAACTGGCTGGTTAGGACCCCAGGCACAGAAAACGAAGCAGAGCTCTGAATGGGGAATGCAGGTGCATTGTCCTGCTCTGAATGGGGACTCTGGCAGGAGAACTCCCTGCTTAGAAGGAGCTTGCCAGGCTCCGCATGAGGAATGCTCTTGGCTCCAGGCCCTGCCACTATGGGGACGCTGAATACCCCATTTTTCCTGCACAGAAAACCTGCTAGTAACTCCAATTCCGTGTGAAACCAGGAGAGAGAAAATTAGAGCTGTAATAGCAGCGATCTTGCATGGGAACCGTGAGAAATTCACTTCACAGCTCTGCTTGAATGCTCTGTTCATGATGCACAAAGTATGGAAGATTCATGCTCAGTTTGGTGCACGCAAACTGTTGTATCTGGAGGATTGGCTTCAACAATTATTCAGGGTCCACAAGTAAATTACAAGTTTCTTTCTTTCCTCCAACCCCCCTCCCCATGTCACTTGGGGTAGAAATTTGAGGGGTTGATGGCCTTGTAGAAGATGCCAAGTGTTTGCTGAGAAAAGAATCTAGCAGGTAAACAACAAAACCAACCATGTTACAGGAAGTCACCATGATGGATGAGATGGCCCTCTGGAGAATGGAGATGAAAGGGGTACTTGCAGGAAAGGCTGAAGAGGGTATGAGGGCCTTCAGGCCTTGGGGAGTGCCATTTGCCAGGCAGAACTCTCTTAGGAGAGGATAGCCAATACTCTACTTCAAGTCATCCGCCACACTTTGCTAGGTGGTCCTCTCTAACTTCATCCTCGCTCACTTGACCACGTAGTTAGTCAGTAAAAAAATCTCTCCAAAAATGACTTTCATAAATTGATTTTTAAAATTTTGTATTAAGGAGTAGAGTTATTGTGCAATGTTCTTTTTAAGAAAAATACGAGAGAGAGAGAGAGAAAGAGAGAAACAATTTTTATTTAGTTTTTCGTGTGGCCTTTGTTAGCCTGAGACTTCATTGTGTATGTGGTGCTGAGGTTCGAACTTGCGTACTTGTGCATTCCAGGCAAGCACCATGACCGCTGAGCCACCACTCCAGCCCAGCGTTTGTTCTTAATCCAGAATCACCCTCACATCACCCACACCCCAGTCTCTGGATTCTTCTACATTTCGCCCCTACAAGCGATATCAATGCTTAGGCTGTGAATTTTCCAGAATGAAGTGATTGCGTAAGTATTATTTGGATTCTCAGGCGGGTAAAGAGTATGCTAGATTGTTGACTGTCTCCCTCGACCCCTCCCTATCCTCCTCACCTCCTCTCATCTATGGTTGCCCTAGAGTATGTGCTGCCCTGCCTTTTGCCTTTGTGTTTCGAAGGAAAAGCAGAGCAAAGTGCAAAAGGGTGAGTGTTCTGTGTTCGGGTCAATAGTCAGGTGAAGTGAAATGAATAGTCACAAAACGTGAGCTTCAGGGGAAATCGAGAATGCACCTGACGTAAAACATGAAAGCAAACTGAGTCTCAGAGCCCTTGAAACTCCTTGGCCCTGGGGACAAAGGCAGGATGCAGAACCTAGGACCAGGGTTCTCTTGTCCACTACACTTCAATATTACGGTAAAAGGTGACCCTGTAAGGCAAGCAGAGATGAGGACTTTGAGGTGACTGACATAGAAATGAGGGCTTAAATGTCATCACATGCCACTTAATGGCATAATAGAGTTTCTTTTCCCTGAGTAATAATAATGCACTTGAGAGAAGGCTTTTACATGAGTAAAGAGAACATTATTTCTGAATATTTAATGCAAAATTGCCATAGAATAAAATGATCATTAAATATGTAAATGCTATTTACACGTGCTTATTACTCCAATAACTCATCTCTTATATAATACATTCTCTGTGCCCTAATTTGTCAGTTGGTCATGGGCTCCACAAATCAAAATCTGGGGCAGCTTCTCACAAGGAAGCATGTTGATGAAAAATGCTTATGCAAAAAAAAAAAAAAAAAAAAAAAAAAAAAAAAAAAAAAAAAAAAAAAAAAAAAAAAAAAAAAAAAGAAAGAAAAAAAAAGAAATCTCCTTTCCCTGCTCTGCTGATAGAGGAAGGGAAGATGAAAATAAGCACCCTGCAAAGAACTGATATAACGCCAGGTGGTAAAGGGTCATCTGGATCAAAGATAAGCGCAAATACTCAGTCTCTGAATGGAGATGAATGGTTGCCACATCTCCTTTAATGTGGACCTAAGCAAAAGATCAAGAACTTTTAAAAACTTGCCCTTTGTTCATCACAAATAAGCCAATTTTCTACTTTCTCATGAGGCCTGCTTAGGTGATGTTTATTATTTGAAAAAAAAAAAATAAAATGAAGCTGGCAAGAGCTCCCTTCTGTGCTCCAATGCTTATTGATGTTAACCCCCCCTCCCATTTCATCAAAGGGACCAAATCCTACTCCTCCAAGACTTACACTCAGGTCCAAGCCCAGCTGCAGAATCAGATCTGCATTTGAATAGCTCCGGAGGGTAGGTTGTACTTACAAGCCTCAGCTTGACAAGCTGGAGCTACCTTTCCCAGAGTCCCCTCCCCATAGAGTCCCAAAGGAGAATCAGCCAAAAGGAAATTTGCAAGAGCTGTCCCAGGTAAAGTCCAGCAGCCTCCCTTGTTCTCTGAGGGCTCTCACAGTTGCAGACACACAACTGCGTGCCTCTGAGTTCCAGCTTTCTCTGGAACTTTCCCACTTCGCACCCAGCTCTTCTTTCTGCCAGTCCTTCTGTCAAAGGATTTCCCAGATCACTTCCAGGCACAGAGGTGACAGCTTTCCATAGACTTCTCCACTGTCAACCCTTCTTCCCATTGGCTTCTGAGATTCTTAGAAAGTTCCAACTGGCCCATGTAAATGCACAATGTGTGTGGAAGCTTCAGAAAGGCTCATTATTGGGTTTTCTTTGGTTCTCCAGATTCATTTCCCAGCCAATCCCACACTTCTGCTAGGTCCAGTTCCTAGAATGAGCCCCTTGTTCCACGTGTATTGCTCATGGTGGTTGAACCCTTACTAGCAGCTGGATACTGGTCTGGCTTGCAAGTTCAGGACTATGGGCAAACCCACTTCCCCACCCTTTGAGAGGGGATGAAGGATGAATGAAGGACTTGCTTTTCAGGCAGTGCTGTAGGGAGCGACAGAGTTCTCTGGTAGCTTTCGGTGAATACCCCTTATTCAGAACTAGTGGAGATGGTGCAGGTTGGAACCAACCAAGTCCCTTCAGCACGGCTGTGTGTTTCGGCTTAGAAGAGGAAGGGAAAAGTGAACTGTTCTTATTTTGAACCGCTCCTCATCCCAATCCTTAACATTTTTCCAGGTCCACTTTTGAACAACCCTCTGTGAACTCTGAGTTCTGTGTTGATTAGACCTCTGTTGTTTGCAAGTAGTAGACACAACTCATGCGCGCAGTCTAAGGTCTAAGGTGGGTCCTAGGATTGCTTTGTTTTTTCTCACTTAACAAATCTCAATCAACAAAGTTGATTGTTGTTGTGGTTGTTGCTGCTGCAGGAATGAGTCGGTGGAATTTTAGGAATGAATTGATCCAGGGACTTAGGAAGTGTCCCAGGAGCAAATTCTCCTCCCATCCCTCTCCATTTTCCTGCCAGCCTCAGTTTTGGAAGGATTTATTTCAGTGGCTGCTGGAGTTAGTTCACAACTTCCAGTACAGTGGAACAAAACAGGAAAACCCCCTCTTCCTTCCTAGTCACCCAAGCAAAGCTGGGATTAGCCCAATGGGACATGGAGAGCTGGCTTGCTTCTCTGGCTGACCCATGACTCCCCTCCCCACCTTGGCTGGGGAAAGTGATGATATGATGGTCCAGGCTGAGGTCATAGGCAGGTCCACCCTACTGGCTGCAGTTGGAATAGTATCTACCTGAGCCTGCAGTCCTGGAAACAGCCCCCACCACCGTAATAAAACCCTTAGGTGCCTAATTCAGGCTCTGTTTTATGCTTTGAAATTTTCTGCACTAGGTTTCTAGACAGCAAACATAACATCTTAGTTTCTAAATTTCAACTGCATTAAATCTTCATTGTTGAAATTTTAGAAAGTGCAGCAAAGCATGCTAAAGAAAAAAATTACAGTACTCCCACTACCAAAAGTAGTATGAACTTTTAAAAAGGCATTTTCTGAAGAGTATTTTCCATATCATTAAATACATTTCTCTGTGTGCTTCTGCATACTTGCATCATTTCCCATTGTATCACACCGCACTACATAACCAGTCCTGTATCGATAGGCCTTTTTATCGTTTCTAAATTATGAACACTGTGTTGAAAACACTTACACATAAATCTTAGTGATTGTCTATAGTAGTTTGCACAGGATAAATGCCAAACACCGAGCTTGCTGGGTTAAAAGGCATGAACAGTTTCCAGATTTCAACATATTGCCATCCATAAATGTATCAGTTTATTCTTCCATCAGATGTACATTTTACTGCTTCCGTAACAATGATTATAAAAAGAATATTTTATGCTTGCAAATTTGATAAGCAAAAATAATGCCATTTTCCCCGTATTTTACTTTGTGAAACACTCATGGGAACATTTATGTTCTTATTTTTTGTGAGTGAACCACTTCTTTGGGTCATTTCCTCCTTTTTTAAGTTCTTTATGTTCCTTTATTTGATTAATTTCCTTGCATACAGAGGACATTAATTGTTTGTGATACCTGTTACAAATATTTCCCCCAGTTTGTTTAAATTATTTTTTATTGAAATTTACATTTCCATTTTTTTGTGATTAGTCTTTTCAGTTATATAATTTTGCCTCATCATCATTTTTAAAAATACTTCTTTCACTCCACTGAAGGGAAAAAAAATAGATGAAATGATAGAACTTCCCAAGTCTCTTCCAGGCATTCTATGCTGTTGTATGGTTAATGATTGATATTAGTTAGCTATTGATGTGAATTGCGGCAATGGTGCTGCTGTCCCTCCCCAAGAGGGCAAAAGGTGGCAGTAATTTCTCACTTAAAATAATTTTACTTGTGAATTAATTTACCATGTGAATTAATGTCTCTTTAAATTTGGATTGCTCATCTCTGTAAATATGTGTGTCTATTCTGATCTCAGAAACACATTGTGTAGTAGCCGCTGCTTGTTAGTATGTTTTATTTTTGCCAAGCTCAGGCCATGTCTTATTATTTTGATTATTCCAAATTTGACTCTTATTTTATCATAATTTTTGGATACTCTGTAGAATAATTGGCAAACTAAATAAGGCCTTCTGAGACTTTCGTTGGAATTGCTGAAATGAATATGTTAATATACAGTAGAGCATTTTTTCCCAGGCAGTAGATTCTTGTATATTGTTGTTGTCGTTTTTCCCTCGAAGACCGCCATCCCCTCAACCGAGTGTGCTCCAAGACCTTTTGGCCTCCACATTCACAGGTCTCAGGCTTGGACCTAACAGTGGAAACAAGGCCCCTCTTTCTTCCGCCCCATAGATCCTCTCATCTCTTCTGCATTGCCAGGCTTTCCACCAAGGTCTGGGGAGCTCCCTATAAAATTCTTCATGGACAAGTTAGATCTGCCCTTGGAATTTCCACCCTACCAGGAGAAAGAGAGGGAGTAACGAGCCCCTGCCCACAGTCTTTTCTTTTAAAGAAAAGAAGACATTTTGCAGACACAATCTCAAGTATGCTCCTTGTGGAAATCTGGCCAGAACTCAGTGGCAGAACTGGTCATTTTCTCCCACCTCAAAGCAAATTCTCCTAGAGCAGCAGGAAATGAAGTGGTATTCACACTATCAATTACGCCAGCTGTTTGCCTAATGAACTCAGCTGCAGAGACAGTCATGTTCAAGACCAGAAGAATGTAATAAGCCCATGGTAACCCTGCCGTAACAAGCACCTTGGCACACTCAAGGTCTGAATTTGTGCGATTACAGCCTAGCTGCCAGGAAGGTGCCATCCCATTATTGACTTATAATGCCATGTTATTTATTGGGATAATTATGCTGTTCTACCCCTCAGGGACTCCAAATCAGAGAAAGTAAGCAACGTATTCTTATTCATTCAGCATGTGAGCAAATTTCAAGTCAGAATAGATCTCTCCAAGATCTATTATACTGTGCAGGGGCACCCTGCAGGCTTTGGTCCCTACCCTCCAAAATTATAGAGGCTCAGAGGGCATTGTATGAACCAGTGGGGAAGCTGGTTCTTCTAAGTTCAGTGAAACAAATTTCTGTTTTGTCAGAGCAGTTATGCCTGGAACTCTTACTCACTGCCCCCAAATGGGAGCATCTCGCTCCTGCTCACAGAGCTTCTTTATGGTATCGAGTGTATTAAAATGAAATTTGTGTGCATCATTGCATTCATTATATCTAACCCTGCAAAGAAGTTATTGCTGCAAATGGGGAGATGGAGATGCAGAGTAACCAGATGACTTCTTTGGTAAATGTAGGTTACTAATTCTCTTCTCACTTGTTTACTTAGTTAATTTCCTGCTAAGCATCTAAACCCTTGAAATTTGACATTTTCTAGTTAGATCTTTACTTCCCTGGTCCCTGGTGTAGGTCCTGATATATAGCGAGAGATCAATGATTGTCTGTTGAATTTTGGAAAATATTGGACTAGAAGTCATTGATGCTGGGATCTAATCTCAGGTCTAACGAAGGTAAGCCTGTGAACTTGGGTCTGCCACCCTTCTCTGACCTTCATTTTCCTCTTTTCTAAAATGTAGATAATAATGTCAAACATACCAAACTTTCTTTTCCTTTCTCATGGTTTTTTAACATAAGGATTAAATGAAATTCAGTTTCGGAAAGCATTTTGAAATAAATTATCAAACACAGATAAAATGAAATTCATCTTCTAAAAAATGTGTTAATAGAAATTGACTAGATTGTAAGGGACTACTATATGAGAGGTATTCATATCAGAACTGTTGCCACAGGGTTGGTGAGTCTGATTTAGTGGTCTCTTCTTGATGAATGCTGATCTCTGGGCTCTGGACCCTTTGGAATGAAACAGTAGAAAGATCTTTGAGTATAAAATTAAAAATATCCAGATTTACTATTAGCTTTCCCATTAAGAAACCATGTGATCAAGCTATGTAAATTTCGGGCTTCTTTTTTTTTTTTTTTATTTGCTTTAAAACAATGATGGTGGTAGTAGTGGTGATGGTCTCTACGGAGGGAGAGGCGAGGGGGATGGAAAGGACTAGATCATCTTGAAATCACATTGTAGCTTTATTATTCTTCGATTCCATGTGCACTTTTGAGGTTACATCATTATAATGTAACTAGGGCTTAGACCATGGCATGAGCAGGATGGGTGGTAAGAGTTCAGGGTGTGTGTCTCAGCACACTGAGTTGCTGACAACGAGAATCAGGAAATTCATTTCCCCCTGCAGAAAGCATTCCGTGTATGGCAGTTGTGAATAAATCCTGCTGCAGGCTTGCACCTGCTTCCACTGGGGCTGGGGTTAAACTCCACCTCTGGCACTAAGCACCTTCTAATTGCCATTGGAGCCCTGAGCGGCTGACTTCAGCAGTGGGGGTGTTAGCACGGACATCCCCAGTGCCAGTCTCAGGTCAGCACTCCCCTTCGCTCCTGCCCTGTTCTGACCATAGGTTCTGTCCGTGTCCTTCCTGAAGTCTTCCTAGGTGCTAGTGCTCTCCTCCATTCCTAATGACTCCTGCCCAGCAGATGCAATCTCCTGCGACATCCCTGAGAAATTCATCAGCTTTTAGGACAGGCTTTGCATTTTGCAGCACACTCAGAGGCCAGGATCTAAAATGAAAGTGCCTTACCTAGCTGTGGGAAAAATTCAAATTTCATAAATGTCAATGTGCTGTTCTCTCTGTGTACTTCACCTCCATTTCATGAGATGTGCATGAGTCACCATGTCTGAGCCCAACAAATCCCTGCATCGTGTGGGAAGACTGCACTTTTGCAAGGTTTCCAAAGGCAAGCGTTCCTGCGTCAGCCATGTTACTGCACTTTTTTTGGACCAGTTAGTTACAGACCCAGCCGAGGCTGATTCATATTCATCATAAGAGAAAACAAGCCTCTTAAGACATCCTTGAACTTAAGGGCAAAGAAAAATGCCTGGCGGAGGCGTTTCAGTGCCAGAGTACAGCTCAGAGCCACCCAGTCTCTGAGAAAGCTGAGGATGAAAGACAAAAACATATTTTAGTCATGGATTTTATAAGCTAAACCCTGGGGATTAGTTCTTGGTGGTGGAGGAAGGCAAGAGGCACGTTGGCAAACAGCCTGCTGAATAATTTTAATGACCTTTCCTATGAATAAAATAGTTTTTATTGCTTTGTACCTTTGCTAAGGATGAGGGTCTGAGAAAAGGCAGGCAGGGCAGAAAAAGATAGTTGGCTTTGACTCCAGTGGTGGAGAATAAATTCTGAAATTCATTGCACTGGGCAATGGAGGGCCACTGCAAGGACTCTTCAAAAAACAAAACCCAAAACTCCAAAGACCACATGCACCCTGGAAATTATTGAGATCTAAACCCAGCTGGGGCCTCAGTACGGCCTGGCAGACTGTGGTCTTCCATTATGTAAAAAGGCTATTTCCTGTCTTCTTCAAGAACCACATCCCAGCTTTCCCACTGATTCCCGACTGACGGATAATATCCAATTCAAGTTCATAATAAAAGTAGCACCATTAGGTCATAACTTCCTCAATATCTTGTCACAAAACCTGACAACTTACTTTCATCAATACGGTATTAGATTGCCAACATCGCTATAATAAAACATTGCAACAAAGTACAATATCCCCCCACTTATTTGGGGTAGGGAGAAACTGAAGAAACCATTTCTAAAACTTTTCTTGATTTTAGTTATCTGTAGTCCATCAAGTCTGAAAATATTAATTGGAAAAATTCCAGAAATAAATAATTCATCACTTTTAAATTGCAGGTAATTCTTGATATCATGAAGAAATAACTAACTGTCCTCTTCCATTCATCCTAGAACTTGAATCATCCCTTTGTCAGGTGTATCCACACTGTATACACTACCTGCCCGTTAGTCGCTTAGGTTTCTCAGTTATCAGCTCCACTGCTCTGGTATCACAGCTTTTAAATATAGAGCTCAGTACTCTGTGGTTTCAGGAATCCTCTGGGGGTCTTGAAACATATCCCTTTAGCTGAGTGTAGGTTACTATGCTGTGTGAGTTAAACATCACAAACTACTGCCTTACAGTGCTAGAGACTGGAAGCTCAGACCAAGAATCGGTCCCCTGCCTTGCTGCATGTGTTCCATGTGCCCTCTTAGCTTGCTGGAAAACTTTGGTGTTCCCTGGCTTCTGCTGCCTCATCCTTATCTATGTCTTCACCACCTAGTATTCTCCCTGTATATTTTTGTACTGAATTTCCCCTTTTGATAAGGATAGCAGACATCCTGGATTAGGGGCTCAGTCTGGCCTCCAGCACGATCTCATCTTAACCTAGCTCGTTGCAACTGCAATAACCCTATTTCCAAACAGATTCACATTATGAGGTCCTGTGGATTAGGACTTTAAGATGTGAATTTGTGGGGGCCACAATTCAACACATTGCAGTGCCCATCTTTACCCCATGCCTGATCTTTACAGAGGTACTTTCCTTTGTGCGTGGCCACCTCCCTCCACATGTTTTGGAGTTCAACCATTCTTGCCTCCTCAGAAAAACTGTTCAGTCACTACCTCTGTTTGCAGTAGATCCAACTGTTCCTTCTATACCGACTCTTTCTAATTGGCATTTAGATAAGTTCACCTGTTTCCCCTTTTAGGTAACAAGTGCAACAATAAAAGCTTTCATGTACCTCAGGCCCCACTTCGGCTCTGGCCAATGCTCTCTTTTCCCTTGCAGCCCACCTAGGCTCCTTCCATCTGCTCACCTCCTACCTTCTCACCCCACCACAACATTTGTCAACACTTCGCTGAAGCTACTGTTGTTAAGAACAGTGGACAATTTGCTTTTTGCTAGATGCAATTAAATCCTCATCCTGGGTTAACACTATTGACTTGTCTTGACTTCTGGAATGCTCCACTGTTTCAGAGTCTGCATCTCCGCATTCTCCTCACACCAGCTTGTCCTGGTTTTCTTTCTACCTCACTGGCTCCTGCATCACTGTCTCCTTTGCTGGCTCCTTTTTCTCTGTCAAAACCTTAATATGGCAGCATTTCTCAGCCACTGTCCTCAATCCTCCAGACTCTCTCCTCTGTGATCCCTCCCACCCCCACATTCCGGCTACCATCTCTATGCTCTGACCCTCACATATATTTCAAGCTGGGATGACTCCCCTGAGCTTTCAGACCTACGTGAATAATTATCAGTGGTCAGCGTCAGATAGGTATCCATAGACAGCTGAAACTCAGACTGTTCTGAGTTAATTTATCACAAGTCATCGAAATCTATGTCTCTATCTATTCTCAATATCTCAATCAATGGTCCTACTATTTTATCCAGGGTCTCAGCCAGAAGATTTGGATTCTTCTTTACTATTTACTCTCCCACAACCCACATCCAACCTATTCTTTAGATTCTCTTTTGTTATTTTCTGAAATTCTCCAGTTCTGTGTGTGGCAGTTGCTTATTTCAGGCTATTGACATCAATCTCCCAGACTCCAGCAGCAGCCCACTAACAGGTCTCCTCATCGCTGATCTTGCTGCACTCTGATCCATTCTCCATACTGCAGAGTGACCTTTCTCAATGTAATACAAGTCTCCCACTTAAAGGGACTGCCAATGGTTCCCACTGCTCTGCGATTAAAGTATGAATTCCTTAGTGTGGGGTTTCACAATCTGTCCACAGCCTGACTTAGTATTGTGTGATGTTCGGATGGACAGCTCCAGCCTTTCCAAAGTTCTCTTAGGTTCCCAATGCAACTTGATTTCCCTCAGCCTGTGATCTTTATGCACATTGCTGCCACTGCAAACACCCATACATCCATGCTTCCCCTTTTTCTCTCCATGCCACCAGTGCCAAAGTTGGCACAAAGAGTCCTCAGTTCTCACTAGTTATCTTGATGTTCACTACATTATAAATTATGTATTTCATGGGTATTAGTATATTCCCTGAGGACAAGAAGTTTGCAAAGCATGGGTAAGAAATGGCCACCATGGCAGATTTACATTGCTAGGAGGAGCACAGTAAAGATTGGTCTGTTACTGTCTTGGAAGGAAGCCTCTGGGCCCTCCTCCAGGGTTTTACCTAGTGTAACAGAATAGCGTGAAGAATACCATCTTCTAGTTCTTATATTTCTGGTACTATAGGGTGGTATGGAGCCCTAGTTGAGGAAGGAGAGAGAGAATGGCTTAAGTGTAATTCCTCATAACAGCAAATTCTGTCAACTCTGCCATCGGAATATATCCTAAACCTAGACACTTTCTGCTCCCCCTTGACTCCAGTCACCATCATTTCTTGCATGAATGATCCCGAAGTCCTCCTAACATCTGCTCTTGTTTCTTTGCTTTCTGTTCTTAACTAAGGGCCTCCTGCTAAAGCAAATGTAAGAACATTTCATTCCTCTGTAATTTAGAATAAAATCCAAAATGTTGATAATGAGTTTCAAGATATTGCAAGATCAGTCTCCTCTACACCCATATCTGTTTTCATCTATCACTCCTTCATTCATTGCTTTTTTTCCCACAGTAGCCTCTTGGTTGTCCATTAAACACCAAAGGCAATGATTTTGCCTCGGAATTTCTGCATTTCCTGATCCCCCAATCCACAGCATTTCCCCTACATATCTTCAGGCCTTTCTTATTTGCTTCTCCAGGTCTTTCTGTGATTATTTCACTTCTGTGGTATCTTCCCTGCCCACGCATTTCAAATTACAATCCCTCTTACTAGCACCTATTTACCTTAATTTGCTTCTTAGTGCACGTTTCCATCTGACATCTCATTTACTGACTGTGTTTGCTTCTTTGCTGCCTGATTTAACATGTTATGAAAGCTTTGGGATTATATATGCTGTTGTTCAACGGTTCATCTTCCACTTTATATCAATGCCTGCCACATAGTGGCCACTCAAAAAATATGTGCTAAATAAAAATAAAATCAAACTTCATGATTTTCACTTAGGCTGTAACGGAGGAGTAAGGACCAGATTAATCTTTCCACTTGAATGTTTTCTTTTTGTTTTTAGAAAGAGGGTCAGAAAGGGGAAGAGAGAGAGAGAGAGAGAGAGAGAATCAATTTTATTTAGTTTTTTAGGTGGCCTTCGTTGCTCTGACACTTAGTGGTGTACGTGGGTGCTGGGGTTCAAACATGTACTTGCACATGCCAGAGAAGCACTGTAACTGCCAAGCCACTGCTCCAGCCTCCCACTTCAATTTTTTTAACTTTAAAAGGTTTTTTTTTAGTTAAAAATGGACAAAATATAGAAAACACTATTTTTTAAAAATATTGATCATTTATCATACAGTGTCACTATTACTGAGATAAGGGCAAGAAATAAAGTGAGTTCCAAGTGCTTTGAGAAAATTCACAATTTAGGATGTGACTTAGCAATATCCCTCAGTTGGGGAGACAGTTTGGGGAGTATGGGTGGCTAGAAGACCCAGTGGGGAGTAATGGAATGGCAGGACTGACATAGGGTGAAAGCTATGGAAATCTATAGAAGGTTCTCTTTGAATCTGTAACTGAGTCCTGGCCAGCACATGCACAATAGGAAGCGACTTGAGAATGAACTTACCGCTGCAAGCCCTTTTATAATTGGCCTTAATCCCTTCATGAGCACTCAACAGGTACAGAATGGTGTTTGACAAAATTCAACACCCATTATAATTACAAAAGAAAAAAAAATAACTGTCCAAAAGTTAGGTATAGAAAGAAATTTCTTCAATGTGACAAAGATCTATAAAAATCATGGATCTGAGATATACTCAGTGAAAACTTACTGGATACAAGGCAAGGTATCTATTCCCAATGCGTCTATTAAATATTATATTAGTGCTACTAGTCAGTGTAACACATGAAAACAAAGAAACAAAAACAAGAACACTGGACAGGAATAATCAAAACTCTTTGTTTCCAGAGATAGCCATGACCATTGCAAATGGAAAATCTCAAGAAATAAAATAGGGCTAGAGAGGAGGCTATGTAGTATTGTGCTTGTGTGGAATGTGTGAGGACCTGGGTTTGAACACCAGCACCATGTACACAAAACAAAAACCTGATGAAAAATTAAAATTGACTCTCTCTCTTAAAAAAAAGAAAAAGAAAGAAAGAAGAGAAAGAGCTACTAAATTTAGCAAATGAATTATCAAGAAGGCAGGATACAAAAATCAATTATATGCATATATTTAGATAATATTCTATATTTCTTCTGTATATAACATTATATTCCTATATAACAGCAGTAAATAATTGAAAAATGGCACATAAATGGAATTTGTTAAAAATTCAAAAGATACTTGGGGATAAATTTGACAGGTGTATAAAATCTCTGCATGGAAAACTAAAAAACATTGCAAAGAAAAATTAAGGAATACCTAAAGAAATAGATGCACCATTCACATGCATTTGTCAAAACTCAATATATTAAGATGTCAAGTACTTTCTACTTGATTCAATACTATCACAAAGTCCCCACAAACATTTCTGTAGAAATTGACAAGAGGATTCTAAAATATATGTGAAAATGCAAAGGCTGTGTGATATCCAAAACAATTTTGGCAATGAAGAACAAGGTTAGAGGTATACATTCCCTCATTTCAAGACTTACCGTAAAGCTACATTAATCAGGACAGCATGGTATTGGCAAAAGCATAGAAATAGATTCAACGGAACAGAATAGAGAATAAAGAAATAGATCTGCATACAATCAATTGTTTCACAGCAAATCCATCAAGGCAATTCAATAGGAAAAGGAGAGTCTTTTCAACAGATTTGCTTAGAAAAGTTACATTACATTTGGAAAAAATAAAAGAACCTCAATCACCACCTCACAGCATTGATAATAAATGGGTTTAATATCTGCAATAAGTTTAAACATATAGGGCTTCTAAGAGAAAAGACAGAGGAAGAAAGAAAATAAAGAATTCTCTTTGCTATCACAGTAAAACAACAAGTTCAGAAAACACTGAACTCTAAAAGAAAAAGTCGATGATTGCAATTCATCAAAATAAAGAAGTTCTTCTCATTAAATGCTCTGAGAAAACTCCCAGTCTCCTAATTGCCAAGTTCTGAGCTTCTTCCCTTCCCGTCTTCTGCCCTTCTGCCAACATGTTCTGCCTCATTTTAGGCCCAGTGTTATCTAGTTGGCCGACCATGGACTGAACTTCTAAAACCATGAGCCAAAATAAAAATTCCTCCTCTAAGTTGTTGCCTTCAGGTCTTTTGTCACTCTGACACACACTGAATTAAAACAGAAATTGGTACTTAGAAGTGGGAATGCTGTTGTGGCTAACCTTACCATGTGGTTCAGAAGCTTTTTGGAGTTTGTAGGAGGAATTTTGAAAAATTTAGAGATGCAGGCTGGAAAAGCTTGAGTATGTTTAGGTAAAATTTAATGGGTGGTTCCGGTAGGGGCTCAGAAGACCAGAATGCTGGCAGAACTGCAGGCAGTGAAAACTGAGCTCATGAGGTTTCAGAGGACAAGGAGGACTCTACTGGAAGTTAGTCCAGAGGCCATTCATGTCACATGCTGGTAAAGAGTTCTTTACATTTTGTCCATGTCCTGAAACTTTCTGTGAGGCTGAATTTAAAGATAATGGACTTCTTCATCTGGCAGATGAAAATTCTAGGCTGCAATTAAGTGGTGGCATGGATATTGCTGGAAGTTTTCAGCCAAGTCCACAGAAGCAGAAAGAGTTTTTCAAATGTAAACATTTGAAAAACTAGTAGTTTGGCCAGAAAAGTGTGAGTAAATCTTGGGCAAAGTAAGATGTGGTTAGTAGAAGTTACAGCTACTAAAGAAAGATTTAACATTGTACCCAGAAACAACAGTAAAGACGGCTTGAGGGCACCTCAAGAATTGGCAGGACCACGCCCATTTCACACTCAAGGGTGTAAAAGTAAAAAAACAAATTCCTTTGAGAAGACACCTTGGGGGGCACCCTGCTTGCACAAGAGGGCCTAGGAAATTATTTCACTGTGCTCAACCACGTTCCCTGGAGGTTTTGCTAGGGCTCAAGAGGGCAGCAGACCTTGGCATCAGCCATATGGTCCTGGTTCTGCAGGTTTTCAGGATGCTGGAGCTGAGGGGTCATGAAAGTTTCCAACAAGATTTCAAAGGAAGGCCTGGGAGGCCATGTGAAGTATGACAGGGTTGGAATCTCTGCAGCCCTGAGAGGGTGATGCCTGAAGATGAACAAAGGAAGCAGAAGCTTCAGTGGAGACCCCTAAGATTAAGAAATGCCAGTAATGTGAACATCTGCTGAGGAAAGCTGTAGGAATTGAGCAGAGACAAACCGAGAGAGAAGCCACGTGGGCCACAACCAGCAAGGCCCCAGGGGCAGAGCTACACAAGCCCTTTGTGCCCATCTGGTGCCCCAGATGCTGCATATGGAGCTACAGGATTTATTTGTACCTGGATTTAGGTCTTGCTTTGATCCCATCCCTTCTTTCTGCGACCATTTCTCCATTTTGGAAAAGAAATGCTTCCTTTGTGCCATTGTATGTTGGGTACATGAAGCTTGCTTTTGATCTTGGCTTATAGCTAGGAATTCACCTTGAGTCTCAGATTAAATTTTGGGCTAGAACTTTGGGCAGTGCTGTTACTGTTAAGACTATGGAGTCTCTTAGAAACAGACTGAATGCATTTTGCATTGTCAGATGGGCATGAGCTTTTGGGGGACGGGGTAGAATATTATGGTTTAGATAGAAGGTGTCCCTCTAAAGCTCTTGTGTGAGTTCATTTAAGGGTGTTTAGAAGTAAAATGAATAAATCACAAAAGCTTTGACCTCATTAGTGGATTGATCCACTAACGAGAATTAACTGAGTGTAAAGGTCGGCAAGTTCAGTGTGACTGAAGAAGGTGGGTCACTGGGTGTGCCTTTGAGGTTTGCTTTTCTGTCTCTTGTGAGCGGAGTTCTTTCTCTGCTTCCCTCTGCCATGCTCTTCTGCCATGACGATCTGCCTTACCTTGGGCCCAGAGCTATGGAGTTGGCAGATCTTGGTCTGAACCTCTGAAACCATGAGCCAAAATAAAGCCTTCCTCTCCATCCACCCCAAACCAAACAAAACAAAACAGTGAGGAAGATAAACAAGTACAACACACATTCAGAGAAAATATTCATAAAATATTTGATAAAGGATATTTGCTCAGAGTATGTAAGGAAGTCTTATAACTAAATAATAATCGACAATAAACCAATTTCTAAAAAAGTGTGCATAAGACTTGGACAAGCAATTCAAAGGAAAATAGAGAAATAAGCATAAGCAAACGAAAAGGTGTAAAACACTTTAGTGAAAGGCAAATTAAAACCAAAACAGAAGATCCTACTTCACACTCACCAGATGAAACCAGATGCTGATCAAGACATGGAGCACCGAGGACTTTCATAGAGTGCTGACTGCGAAACCGAAGAACCGTTTGGGAGAACAGTTCGGTGGTTTCATTCCTTTATTCTTTTAATAAAGTCAAACAGTGCTTAACCTACGGCATAGAAATTCCATTTTTAGATATTGACTTAAATGAAAATGAGTTGAGGAAGTGTTTGTGTAATTCTCAGGATGAGTCCTTGGTGGTACTGTGACTGTCTTCTCTCCCTCTGCAGTTGGCCTCCCCCACTCTTGATATGTTTTTTGATCAACAAATTCTTAATTTAAAAGTAGCCTCGGGCCAGGGTATAGCTTAGTCGTAGAACATTTATCTAGCATGTACAAACCCTGGGATTGACCCATATCCTCCTCTTCATCAGTCTTTCCTTTACGGTCGATGCTTTTCAAGTCCTGATGAAAACATATGTGTATAAGATGGCATTAAAAAGTTTTAACCAGCTGGGCATGGTGGAGCATGCTTGCAATCCCAGGAGCTCAGGAGGCTGAAGCAGGAGGACTGCAAGTTCAAAGTTGGCCTCAGCAATTGAGTGAGGCCCTAAGCAACCTAGCAAGACCCTGTCTCAAAATAAAAAGTAAAAAAAAAAGGGCTAGGGATGTGGCTCAGTGATTAAGGTCCTCTGGGTTCAATCCCTGGTACAGAAAAAAATATTAATGAAAAATAAAAAATAAATAAAAGCCAGAAACAATCCAAAGGTCTAACAATAGTTTGCTTGATTAAAAAAATTGTGTTATTTTCATGAGACTTTTGCTAAGCAATGGCAATTAAATGTTGACACATGCTACAACATAGATTAGTTCTCACAAGCGTTGTGTTGAGTGAAGCGAACCAAATACAAGAGAATTCATACTGAGTGCTTCTGTTTAATAAATTGCCTGAGTATTCCACATTTTATTTCTAAGACTATGGTCTTTGTGTTAGATTTTGCCTGATTGTAGGCTACTTACCATTAAGTGCTCTTGATCAAGTTTAAGATAGGCGAGGTTACACTATGATGGTCAGTAGGTGAGGTGTTTTCAGTACATTTTTGACTTTCAATATTTTCATCTTATGATAGGTTGATAGGGATGTAACCCCACAATAAGTGGCAGAGTACCTGTACAGTTTCTGCACCTGGGATGCAACAGAGAAGGGCTCACAGCTGGATAGAAACTTGCAGAGCTGAGAATCTGATGAAAATTCAAGTGTGAAGCACTACGCAGTATGAGAGCGAAGTTCTGTAGCCTTTTAGCAAAGAGTTTAAATGACTCCATGTACTCTCCTCTGCTGGGAGAAAAGGGAAGGTGTCCCTGCAGGAAAGTAGAGACAGGGGATTTCAGTGCCCTTGGAGCATGACAGCTACATGGTTCCATGATTAGCCTTACACGTGTTCAGCCTCAGGTGCAAGCAGGAGCTCTGGTCACACGTGTTCAGGAGAACTCTGGAGGTTAATGCAATGGCTTTCAGCAAAGTTCAACACAGTATAGAACAAGGCACTGTGATATTAGCTACTGGAGAATTACAACCAGGTTTACAGTGCAGCAGATCTGATTCAGAAACTACTTGAAGTGGAATGATCAGGTAAAATGAAGAGAGGACTGAGATGCAGAGCAGAGGAGACAGTTGGGACACCCCCCCCCCGACTTTGGTCACCCCTCTGGCTTTCGGGAGTTGTTCGGCTGCCAGGAAGCATTATCCGAAGCTCCCTCCCTGCTTACAGCTATTTCTTACTTTCCTGATATTTGGTGGCATTCTTGCTTTCCTCTGTTCTTAGATACCCACAAAAGACAAGCTCCAACCAACCTCCATCTTTTCAAGCATCAGAATCATCAGCATATGCCACAGACGCGGAAAGCAATGTGACATAGTACTATCTACTTAAAGAGCTTTTGCAAATCAGACTGTAACACAAACAGCACAGAGAAGTTGAGCAAAGAGCACAGAGGTAATTTACAAAGAAGAAACACACAACTCTGATCTACCTTAAATACAATCAGGTGCCACTGATGGGCAATTTCAATAAAAATGAGTTTCAGCTTCATGTTTCATGTTGTTCAAATCTGGAAACTAGTTTGCATGTACGATAAGATAAGTACTCTTATTACTATTACTGGAACTGAAAATGGAGTTGCCCTTTAGAGGAGCCATTTGGTAATATGTACTAAGTAACTTACGAAGTTTCATATCCTTTGAAGCAATTCTTATTCTTCCTAGACATGGTCCATAGGAAGTAATCATGTGCAGATAAGGACTCATGTAAGGGGATGTTTCACAAAGCAAAAATTAGAAACCACCTAAGGGTTTAATGAAATGAAAGAACGATGGTTTTAAAAATGTGGTATATTATGGAACATGTTATAAATAATGCTCATGGAGAATTTGAGAAAATATTTAAGATGTAATGCTAAGTGCAAAAATAGGACAAGGGAGTAAAATCTTGAAAAGGTATTCCACAGAAGGAGAAGCCGCAGAGGTCTACAATTTTAAGTACATACATCAAAACTCCATAGCAACTAAAATATGAATGATAAAAATGAGATACTGATTTACAGGCATCATAATAGCAAAACTTAGAAAGGCGTATGCTGGGGGCTGGAGCTCAGCAGTTCCGGCACTTGCCTGGCATGTTCAAGGACCCAGGTTCGAACCCCAGCACCATGTATAACGAAGTGTCAGAAACAACAGCCACATGAAAAACTGAAGAAAATTGATTCTCTTTTTCTCCCTCTCTCACTTTCCCTCTCTCTTAAAAAAAAAGGAAGAAAAGAAAAGCATATGATGCAAAGAGTGTGTGAGAATGTGGGAGGGTGGAGACGAGAATAAAGCTGGGAGGCAATTTGGTGGTACGCAGAGAAGTTGAGGTGCCATGACCCAGGAAGTCCACTCTTGAAATAAAAGACACAGGTCCTATGGGAACGTATAAGAGACCTTTGTCAACATACTGACTACAGTGGAGAGACATTAGAGTAACCTACGCGTTCATCGCTGGGGGAAAAATAGACAAAATCTAGTGAATGTACACTGAAATGACAAATGTTAGATGATATAAGCATAAAACAATCCCAAAACCAGCATTTAGTGAATAAAAAGTAAGGGTAGCATGAGATTTAAAGACAGACATATTCAAGAGCACACGCACGAAACAAAGCAATGTACTGCACATATAAAAATGGCATATATAATGCAATACATTGCATATATCAAAATCATTAGAGAAATGTCTTCATCAGAGAGGAAAATGATAGTTATTGCATTCAAAATTATAATAGAAAGGGGCCTTCTTAGATTGATGGCCAATGATGAAATATTCTGCTCTGTACCGGAGCTTCAAAAAGACAGAATTATGTACTAAACTCATAAACAGCACACTCCCAACTTTGTATTAAACATACAATTAGGCACCAGGAGGAATGATAAATATTCACATGGGCAGTGAGAATCTCTGGATGGTGTTGCTCAGTTGCCTTCTTTTTTCTTGTAGCTAGGGGCCAAGCTCCAGCCTGGAGGGCATCTGGGATCTCAAGATGTTTGGCAGAGTAGAGGAGTAGAAGGGTGTGGCATGGGGTGGTATCAATCCACTCAGGCTGCTATGGCAACAGGCCATAAATTGGGTTGCTTAAAAGCAACAGAAATTTATTTCTCAGTCTGGGAAGTTCCAGACAAGGCGCTGGCAGACTCAGTGCCTGTTTTGGGGTTTACAGATGGTACTTTCTCAATCTGTGCCCTCGTGGCGGAAAGGGCATGGCAGCACTTTGAGGTTACATTTCTAAGGGCACTAATCCCGTTCAAGAGGGCTTTCCCCCAAGACCTAACTACACCACACCTGGTGATTAGTTTCAAACATGAATTTCCGGGAGACAGAAACATTCAGGTCATGGAAAGTTAGCAAGTTAAAATTCACTTGGATATGTGAATTAGGGGAGAAGAAGCCCAGAGTTCAGGCACTAATGGTGCAGCAAACGTATTCTGAAACTTTATCCCTTGGCTGTGAAGCTCAGGCCAAGGGAGACAGAGGGCAGTGAGTGGAGGGCACTAGTCCTTCTGTAGTGCTCTGAGTAGGGAATTGCAGCTGGGGCTACACCACCCCATTCTGCACCTCTCAGAGCTTCAGTTGCATCAGGACACACTGGCACTAGAGGGTCACAGGGAGTGCCACAGCTCCAAGTCCTTAGTGGGTTCTGGGTAGCCACGTGAAGAAGAGCTCAGGGTCCCACCAAAAGGCACAATTCAGTGTGAACAGAACTGTAGAGAGGAAAGAGGTTAAAAGCCATAAGTAGTGGGCAAGCTACGTCTCCTGCCTTCCTGGATTCTGTGATGAATGATGTTGTGGGCCACAGGCACGTAGATTAAACATTATTCCTGAGAGTGTCCATGAAGGTGTTTCTGGATGCGAGTGACACTGGATCAGTGGACTCGGTAACGATTGCCCTCCCGGATGTAGGTGGGCATTACTCACTCCATCAAGTGGCAGGCAGAGGACAGAGGAATTCACCCCGTTTCTTTCCTGCCTGTCTACTTGAGCTGGAATATTGTATTTGTCTTTTCCTGGTCTTGGACTGGAATTTACTCTGTTAGCTTCCCTGATTCTCAGACTGGCTTAGACCATGTTATACCACCTGCTTTGCTGGGTCACCATCTTGTTCATGATAGACCATACTCTTAAGAATCTGCACAATTCTGGAAGTCAGTTCCCGTTGGTTATGTTTCTGTGGATAATCCTGACTAAAACAGACTCTAAAACAGTCTAGAAATAAAGGGAGTGGAAGAGGACCATGGTTGTTTTGAGATTTGCTTTAGAAGAAAGAAAACCAGAAAAATACAAGTTATACTTAATATGCTTTCAGTTTACGTGACCTGAAGAAACCTGTTACGTATGTTCTCTAATGTCCAAAAATTCTATCTGTAAGGAAAATATGCTACTTTATGATGAGAAAAAAATTATAATAGATTTAAAAAAAAATAAAAGTGCTCAGCGCTGGAGTGGTAGCTCAGCGGTAGAGCGTTTGCCTGGCATCTGCAAGGACCTGGGTTTGATCCCCAGCACCGCATACACAACTATGTGTTGGGAAAAAAAAATCTAAATAAAGTTGGTTCTTGTTTTTTCTCTTTCTCCCTCTCTCCCTCCCTATCTCTCTCTTTCTCTCTGAAAAAAAAAATCTCAAGAAAGAGGAGGAGGAGGAGGAAGATGAAGAGAAAGGACCCCAAAGGCAAGGTATTTACAGGTTAAGCCCTACTAGTAAGTTTTTCTTCTTTCTTTCTTTCTTTCTTTTTTTTTTAAAGAGAGGGGCCGTGAGAGAGAGAGAGAGGGAGAGAGACAGAATCAATTTTATTTAGTTTTTCACATGGCCTTCCGAGACTTTGTTGTGCATGTGGTGCTAGGGTTTGAACTCCCGTCCTTGTGCATGCCAGGCAAGCGCCGTAACCACTGAGCCACTGCTCCAGCCCGTTCTTTTCTTTCTTGATTTACATTTTTCAATCTGGCCTGCTCCATTCCAGCTCTTGGGCTGGAGTCTGAAAGCTGAGAGATGGGAAATGCAACCCTATTTACAAGCAGATCATGGTCTGTTCTGGTAGTGTCCAGAATGGCCATATTGACATAACATATTTCAACTCCATCATTCAAATTGAAGGACCATGGATGTCCCATCTCCTGGAAGGCTGTACTTCACACAACTGTTCCTAACAGTTGAACCAATGCCACATGTTTCTTTTATTCTGGGGCTGGGAAAGAGGGTGGCATATAATGGGATACCATCTGCCAGAGGAGCATCTTTGGCTGTTTCCCTGAGTCCCCTGGGACAGCCCACAGTCCTTCCCCACAGGCCTGTCCCTTCCCAGGCTTCCCCCTCCCAATTCCAGGACCAGAATGATAATGCTGAGTGGCCTTAGCTCTTTGCCTGCCTTTCTCTTCCCTTTTAACTTCTCTGATATTTGCTCCCATCTGCAGGAGGGGACCCAGTTCTCTGCCAGTGCCCTAGAGAACCACATGCTCTACTACATCTCTCTCCTTCCATACCTCTATCTTGAGAGTTATATTTGGATTTTTAAAGCACACATTTGTTATTGCCCATGGATCTATTAAGATACATTATATATTTTACCTCCTCATTTTCTTCCTCTGTGTGTGTGCATGTGCATTTGTGTGTGCATGTATGTGTGCATGTGTGTGTGTGTGTGTGTGCGTGTGTGTGTTTTTTCTTGGTGATTGAACCCAAGGCCTCACGCATGCTAGGCAAGCACTCTACCAGTGATCTAAATCATTTCCCTTCATTTATTTTCTACTTCCTACACTCTTCCATTCTTCAATCACAATGTAAATGTCACAAAATCAATCCTTGATTTCTGTCTTTTATTCTCTGCAGTACTTTTAGAGTCTGTGTTAGTTAGCTTTTTGTCACTGTGACCAAAATACATGACAAGGACAATTTAGAGGAGGAAAAGCTTATTTTGGCTCATAGTTTCAGCAGTTATGTCCATGGTGGGCTGATTTCAGTGCTCTCAGACGAAGAGCACTGAAGGCAGAGCATCAAGGCACGGGGCATGGTAGATGAAAGCCATTCTGTTCATGGTGGCCAGAAAACAGAGACAGAGAGGGGAAGGGGCTTCAGGAAAGTTGAACCCTTTCAGGGCACTGCCACAGTGATCCACCTCCTCCAGCCACAGCCCACCTGCCTGTGTTAACATCTGGTGAGTCCATTCAAATTAGAGTGGACTGATTAGGTTATCGCTCTCACAATCTAATTATGGCACCTGTATTAATTCCTTCATTAACACAGGAGATGGGGGGCACTTCATAACCGAGCCATAACAGGGTTTAATTCAGTGTCTTCATAGAGAAGATGCCTAAGGTAAATATTTGTTGAAAGGATGAACCAGTGAAATAACGGATGGATTTGAGGAAAGTAACATGGGTGAAGAAAAAGTTCAAGTAGCCCTTAAATAAGAATTAACAGGCGATTGATGAGCCCATTTGCTCATAGCATGGGTGATTCTGTGGGGGAGAAAAAACAGTTCTTGTCCTGGATTTGCTCACATTCTAGAAGCGCAGAAAGGTCATGGAAGTGAGGTGGCATGCTGTCACCATAACTCAGTGCTTACAGAGCAGGACACAGGGGCAGGGCTCACAATCCCATATGGGCTTCACCTGTCTACCTGAGCTGGGATTGAGAAGTGAGTAGGAATCCTGGCAGAGTGGGAAGCAGAGGCCTTGAGATGCGGAGCTTCCTGGAAGTGAGAGAGAAGGTAGCCTGCTCAGGGCCTCCGTTCTGCAGAGCGTGGGGGCATCATTCACTTCGTGGATAAGTGAACAGCTCTCCCAGGCTCTATTATGAAAATAGATGGCGGTAATGATAGCACACATGTGAATGTATTTAATGTCACTGAATTGTACACCGGAAAGATGGTTAACATGACAAATTTTATGATACGTATTTTTTATCACAATAAAAAAGTTTTAGCAAAAGTAAGCAGGTAAAATATGTAGGAAAAGGTATTATAGAGATAAGTCAAGGTGTTAATGGAAATAGAGGGCTTGTCCTTTTATTCCCCCTGGACTTTGAGAAGTTTGCTTTTTAGTTTTTATAATTTACAATTTGTAGTGTTTATTATTTTGTCAAATTTTCATGCTAAAAATGGTACTTGAAGAAAAGCTACTGTTGTGTGCAACCCTAGAGCGTCACTGGGCTGCTTGTCCAAGCTTCTTTGCGTGTTGGGGTCAGCAATGAGCCCAGGAGTACAGGACCTACCCGTGGACATCCCAGCAGAGGGCCCATCTGGTTCTGAAGCCTGCACCTGGGTCTCCTGCAAGACACCATGGCTCCTTTGAAAACTGCTTCTTCAATTCTAGTATGGTTGAAGAAAAGCACCCATGCACACTCTAATTCCTTTCTAGGTAAGGACGCGCAACTAATTGAAACTTTTAGACCAAAGGCACTGAGCTTACCCTCTAAAGGAAAAGGCTGCCCTCTAATCCTACATCTGCCACTAACGAGTTGTGAGCACATTGAAAGCCATTTAGTTGCTTTGAGCCACAGTTAAACAGCATCTGGAAAAACCAAGTCAATACCACTTAGTGAGTGGTCACCAGGCACAAGATCCCGAGTGAGGCTCTAAGGATGCTCTCCATGAACTCAGGATCTAGCTGAGCAGAACAGAGGCCAGAACAGCGGCAGGGGCCTGAGGACCACCTCCTGTGTCTGTCTGGACAAAGCCTGATGGATTGTGAGAAGGAAACTCAGAGGCAGGTCACCCGGGCTTCATGTCCTGGGGGCTGGCGGGGAGGGCCTCCAGAGCAGGGGTGAACTCAGGTTTTCAGGTTAGCTGTTGGGTGAAATCCTGGTTTACTCTCCTTAGTTTTAGTTGCCTACACTGCATCCTCCAAGTGCTTGTAGGTGGCTTATGGGAGGGAGAAGTGGTCTCTTTGTTCTCTGTGCTTTAGGTGGTACATAGGCAACACACACACACACACACACACACACACACACACACACACGCTGGAGAAGGTGAAGGGCTATGCTCTGTCCTCAGTGGTAGATGGCCACTGCCACTCTTTACAGCCAGGACAAGGCAGGCAGCTGGCAAGAGCTGCACACCTGATCTTCTGTAGGTCCAACCCAGGGTCCCTTGCCCCCATCGCCCTGGTGCCTCCACTAGTGTGTGGACTTTCTCTCACTCCAAGGAGCCTCTGGGGCTCTCTCTCTTTGCATCCTCATCTGCTAAACCTGTGTGCTTTATCCCTTCTTGTCCCTTGGTGTCTTGGTTGTCGTTAGTCCCTTGCTGGTCCTTCCTCATTCTCTTCTTCATTTAAAAACCTCGGCAGTGAGGTCTGCGTGCTCTCTCTCCCTTCTCTGTTTCTGCAGTTGAGTCGGTGGAGCTGGGGGTGAGGGAACTTTGAGTCCCAAGGGTGGAGGAACCAAGAAGGGTTGTGTTTAAAGATGGAGAGTCAGAACAGGAGCCGTTTTGTATCTTCCTTAAAAATTTTACCCCCCCCAAATCATTATTAACTTTACCTAGCTGTTACACATTCTTAATTTTTAAAACCCAACCGTGGATAAAAGACCACCCCATCTCGGAGACAAAGAAGAGAAGGATGTTTGTGGAAGAGAGATGGGAAGAAGCAATGAAACATTCCCAACACACCACAGGCATGGGAGCACTCCAGTCCGTGCAGGGAGCAGGCGCTGTCAGACAGTGGTGGGAACCGAACCCTCAGAAGTAAACTAGGGCCTTGGGGGTTACGACCAGAATGGGGGGCTTCATTCTATAGCACATGATGATAAAATCATGTATTTATTTTGGTTAATTCTGATGGTTAAGTCAAATGGATTAAACTTGGAGGTGGAGGGAAGGGGATGGGGAGGGGGGAGGGTATATGAAGAACTCATAGGAGTCTGGTGATGGGGAAGATGGGGGAACCATTCCAGAAGCCGATGTTATTCCTACACTAGATACCCATTTAACACATGAGTTCTTCTGGGGGAAATGGCAATAGATGAAACCCATAGTAGCTTATCTATGC
>PVKS010017948.1:0-41014 GCA_004027875.1 Aplodontia rufa
AGCTAGGGGCAAGTTGCCCAGGTTGATCTTGAACTTGAGATCCTCCTGAGTAACTGAGATTACAGGCATACATCACCATACCAATTATGATGTTTAACACATTGGTTGACTATCATCATTCAGCAAATAATTATTAAGTGTCTGCCATATGCCAGGAATTGTTAAGGCAGTAAATAAACAAGGTGTCTGCCCTTATGGATTTATCTTTTTTTTTTAAGATAGAAGTAAAGAGAGAATCAATTTTATTTGTTTTTTCATCTGGTTTTTGTTTCTCTAACACTTTAACTGTGCATGTGGTCCTGGGATTTGAATCTGGGTCTTCCCGCGTGCCAGGCAAGCACTTTAATTGCTAAGTCGCTACTCCAGCCCCATGAGTTTAGCACTTTATTGAGGGAGAAATACAGTAAATTAATAGATAGCGTGTTGCATGGTGATCAGTGCTTGGGGAAAAAATCAAGGTGCAACAGTAGTGTCTGTGGTGGAGGGAAGGGTGCTGTTTCATAGAGAATGGACAGCAGATACCCCTGACAAGGTGACTTTGTTGAAGGATGGAAATTTGTCCATGTGTGTGTGTGTGTGCGCGCGTGTGTGTGTTTTATATTTCAAAACCTCAAAGAAATGAAAACTGTGATTGACTGGAATAACTTTATGAAAAAAATTTTATAGCCTAGGATGTGGCATTGGCTATGGTTATTTACATCGAATACCTACACGCCCATTTGAAGAAGGAAAGAAAATTTCTCTTCCAGGACAAATGACTGGTACACCTATTACTCCTCTTAAAGATGGGTTTACTGAGGTGAGATAACATTACTACCTGATTATATCATGACATTTCCAACAAAACAAGTCAAATGTGTCAAAGCACATGGTGGTAGCACCAGTTGAGATGGGTCAGATGATGAGTTAAGTATCAATGATCATCATGTTGAATTCGAGGTTCCTGGAAAGTAGCCTAATGAAAGTTAGAGATATGAGTCTGGCCTTTAAGAAAGAGAATAGGACTAAAGATGCAGATTCGGGAATTGTCAACAAAGAGAGGGTAATCAGAGAACTAAAATCAGAATCTTGAAACTGAATGGATTAAGAAACGGAATCCATCAAGTGACACTCAGGAAGAAGCCAAAGGGTGAAGAAAGCCTCCAGCAAAGCAGTATGGTCAGCAAGGAAGGTGCTGGTGGGAAGTCAGGTGAGAGGAGTAGAAGAATTTCCTGGGGGAGAGCCATTTCAGAGACTCAAATTACAGGGAGCACTGAGTGAATGGTGTGGTTTCAGGGAGTCTGACTGGTGCTCACTATTTAAGAAGACTGAACTGTTGAGCCAGGAGAGGTAGGTATTTCAGCAGATATATGTGAGTGTTAAATGTTTCTTAGGTAAGCATCATAGCTTAGTTACCTCTTGTCCGCACTACTAAGTGAAAACCAAACATCCAAAAAGAAACTGTAAAGACCAGGCTGTTGCCACTGTAATTTTATGGTACACAATTTGGCCATTTCCGGTTCTAGAGGAAGTGAAGCTACCAAAAATCTTCACGTGTGCTTACCCCATCCACAGCATGGACTCAAGGCCAGAACCAGTGTCATTACATGTCCCAGCTCTGCCACCATCTCTCCTGCCCCTTGATCTGCGCTTTCGGTCACACATGAAACTCTAAGGTCTGTCTGAGTAGACCAGGGGGTAAAACGGCAGCTGGGGAAAGGGTCAGAATGCAAGCTGTTGGAATGCTGGCAGAAGTTGGAATATTTGAAAGTAACAACACCATTTGTAGAGTCCATATGGACTAAACTCCCCCAAAAGGTAGAGATCAGTGCCAGTTTTATTCATCAATGAGAAAAAATTAAATGGATTCAGGAGGTTAGAAATCTACTTTAGGAAATCTGTTGTGGTGTTAAGACTACTTGCTGATTTCTACCATGAGTAATGAATGTTTAAAAAAGAAAAAATACTGACTGAGAATTGAGAGAGGAAAGCAGGGTGTTTAACAGTGTCAAATAAAATGATTTCTAGGCAGCTAAGAAGGAAGAGAGAGTAGCATCTCTCTTTGTGCAGGGATAGCTAGGCCAGTATGTGTAACTAGGACTAGATGCCGTATGTTCAGAGAAGAGAAGTGATAGAATAGAGCAAATGCATATCAGTGTCTAGTCCCTGAGTATGACAAAAGGCAGAAGTGCCATTTGAAACTTGGACAGCCAGCATGTGATCCAAGTGTGCATTTGTAGGGCAGGTGACTGCCAATGTTTATATATGCTTTTGAACAACAAGTAATTTTCTCTTTTTCCCTTTTTTTGGAAGGTCCAGCTGTCTTCAGTCAATCCCCCATCTTTGTCACCACCAGGAACTACAGGAATTGAACAGGGTCTGTCTGGACTTTCTATTAGCTCAACTCCACCAGCTGTCAGCAATGTCCTGAGTACAGGTGTGCAGAAAGACTTACTCTGTTTTTAGTCTCCTCTGTCTTATACAATATTCGTGCTTCAAATTTTAAAATTATTGCTAATATGCTTTGAAAACTGTAAATGTGCTCTGTATTGAAAGGTCTTGCCTGTGAAAACATAGTAGGTGAGACCCTGGGCTTGTTTGAGATTATCAACCTGCAGTCAGGACTCTGCTTTTCAATTCTCTGTGATTGTTTATTTACTTGAGATGTCAGCCTGTTTCACACAGGTAGTAGGCATGGGGGTGGGGTGCAGAAGTAATCTGAAGGATACTGTTCCTTTCTAGGGATTCAGTCTTGCTCAGGGGACACATGCCTTTTCCCTCCTTTTCTTATTCCTTATTTTCTGATATAGTACCTTTTAGTTTTAGGGATTCGTTGTTGTTGTTTTAACAGCTTTATCAAGGTGGAATTCACACGCCATATAGTTCACCCATTTAATGTATATTAGTCAGTGGTTTTTAGTGTATTTGCAGAGTTATACAGCCACACCTCAGTTAGTTTCAGAAGATTTCATTTCTATAAAAGAAAGTCGGTACCCAACTTCAGTCCCTCCCTAGTTTTTCCAGGTCTTCCAGGCCTAGGCAACTACTAGTCTGCTTTCTGTCTCTGTGGATTTGCCTAATCTGGACATTTCACATGATGTGTGTTGTCTTTTGTGACTGACTTATTTCACTTAGCATGTTTTTAAGCCTCATCAGTGTCATTTCATGTATTAATACTTTATTCCTTTTTATTGTTAAATAATGTTCCACCATGTGGCTGTACCATGTTTTCTTCTTTATTCATCATTTGAGGGATATTTAGGATGTTTCTACTTTTTGGCTTTTATGAATAACACTTAGGAACATTTGTGTACAAGTTTTTGCATTGACAAATGTTTTGTATTGTGTTGGTTATATATGTGGGAGTAGATTACTAGGTCTTGATACAGCTCTTAACTGAGTATATTGGTAGATTTTAATTTTTTCCTTTCCTTTTTCTAATCTCCTGTTTCTGGTTTTCATTCTTCATAATACTAAGCGTTATTTCTTGTACTCAATAAGTATTGAGTGAAATGCTGACATGGTTTAGTTATATCTCATTACACGTAATGAAATATTTCATATACTATTATTCAAAATTTTATCTTGAGCTCTTTTAAATATTTGTATTCAAAATTTACTTATACTCCATCCTGTTCCAGAATGTACTTCATGTAGCCCACCAAGAAGCAATAGTGTATGGTGTCTGCAGTTGGTCCCCTAGGTTCAAATCCCAGTACTTTTCAGAGTCTTTTTAGTTTCTAAAGATAGATTTTTCCAGATAAAATTTAATATTTTCAAATATAGCTGGCATAGTGGTGCATACCTGTAATCCCTGCAATTTGCCTGTGAAAACATAGTAGGTGAGACCCTGGGCTTGTTTGAGATTATCAACCTGCAGTCAGGACTCTGCTTTTCATTTCTCTGTGATTGTTATATTTACTTGAGATGTCAGCCTGTTTCACACAGGTAGATCGAGGCAGGAAGATCATAAGTTTGAGGCCAGCCTCAGAAGTTTAGTGAGGCCCTAAATGAATTAATGAGACCCTGTCTCAAAAAATAAAAAAGTCTGGTTAATTGCCCCTAGGTTCAATCCCGAACGCAAAAAAAAAATATATATATATATATTTTTTTATATATATATATAAATTTTTCATATATATAAATATATATATATTTATATATATAAATTTTTCATATATATAAAAATATATTTATATATATATATATATAAATTTTTCAACATGTGCTCAAGTGATGGAGTAATAAACACCATAATCCAGCTTCTCCAGTCATCAGTATGTTAACATACCCCTTCTTTGCTAGTTCCTTTTCCAGATTTACTGAGATATAAATTGTAGACTATAAAATTTTTAAACTCACTGTACGTGTACAGCTCAGTGATTTTCAGTACATTTATTTCCTAGATGACATCAAATATTAATGTTATTGATATCTAATCATAGACAGCAATCATAAGTGATCTTAGAATTTATTTCATTCAAGCAATGAGTGGCCCATGAGATGGCCTTGTAGTTCATTCCTGAATAGACTTGGTAAAGATGGGTTGAGGTACTTTACACAAGGCAGTTGTAGGCCATTCTGTGGCTGAATAACTCTTACCTGTCCTAGAGTAAGAACATTCCAGGTGCCTTGTGACCACTCTTCTGGATTTTAGGAGAGAGCTGAAGTCTCTCTTCAAGTTTCTCTTCGGCATTTTAAATCTTCCCTCATTCAGTTAATCACACTTGTTTTGTCTCGTGTGCATATGCACTGAGGTCCCTGATTTTAACACTGCAGAGGAATGGCTTCTTGAATATAAAAGACAGAAACATAAGTGAAGGAATAATTGCTCACAAGAGACTGAAAGAAATTGACACTTTTACTTTTGAGAAAATCAGTTTAAAAAAAATGTTCTAGCATCATGTGAGAAACTTTTTGTTAGATGTTTATTTTTCCATCTTCACTCTTAATTATATTGCTTGTAAACAGTACAAATAGTAACCATGGAGATATAAAAGTGTACTTCTTAAAAACAGGTTGGGGATTTAGCTCTGTGGCAGAGCACTTGCCTAGCACATGCAAGGCCCCAAGTTCGGTCCTCAGCCCTGGAAAAAAAAACTGAGGATTTGAAAATTTTAGATAACAAAATTTTTAGAAAATGAAAGTAATTTGAGGTCCTGCTCCTCTCCTGTGCTCTCCCTTGAGAAAGAAAGAGAAGGTATTTTGCAGTGGTATTAATCATGTGACTTTTGATACGCTCCTTCACGCTTCCTGTCCCCCTTTCTTGGGTGATTTTTCTTCAGAGTGCTTAGCACCATTTTACATGCTATGGACTTTACTTGTTTGCTCTCTGCCTCCTTTCCTTTTCCTGTTCTGATTAGAATGTAAATTTTCTGAAGGTTGTGATTTCAGTTTCTTTGCTTTAAAGTGCCTCAGCACCTAGAACAATGGCTAACACAGTGGGTGCCCCCACCACAAACTTATATGAATGAACATACCAATCATCCATCCAATCCCTTAGAGAATCTGATAAAAGAAAGATCTCTCTTCCCAAAAAATATTCTTTATGGTTTTAGGAGCTTTACATGCTATGAAACCCATTCAAGTGCCCTGGCTTCAGATGCCCAGGAATTTCTGGCTTAGATTCAGCCTGTTATTTTTGAGAGAATGTATCTACCCTTTAAAAATGAAAAGAAACTTATGTGAAAGATGTTATTGGGAAATAGTAGGAATTTGCAAGCAAATCCAGGCTGTTTTCATTTTCTTAAAACCAAGATTTACAGATGGAAATATAAATAATTTTAGCATTATTATTGTAGTGGACCACTTAGCACACAATATCTGATAATTTGGTGCAGAATAGAGAACAGCTTCCAATATATGAGCAAAATTAAGTAGTCTGGGGTCCAATGGAGCCCTAGCCAGTGCTTTAGTGAGGCTCGTTTCTTTTTCCCATTTGCATGCCACCAATTTCTGCAGAAAAATAAAGAAACGAATAAATAAAAGAGCTTGAATATAAGCACAATTCATCCCTGCTCCCATATTTAAGCAGATCTTTGTAAGACAAAATCTAGTCCGCATGCAATAAATGTAGGCATTCTTATGAGAAATGCTTAGGACCAGAAATGTTTGTTTGCATAAACATAATGAAATATCTTAGGGATGAACCCTAAATCTAAACACAAAATTCATTTATGTTTCATATACATCTTATAGCCTGAAGATATTTTACTTTTTTTTTTTTTTTTTTTTTTTTTTTACTGAATCTGCATTTTGACTTCCTATCACATGGGTTCAGGTGTGAAATTTTCTACCTGTGGCATCACATTGGTTTTTAGAAAATTTCAGATTTGGGAGCATATCAGATTTGAGAATTTCAAATTAAGGATGTTCAACTTGTGTTACCATTGTTTGGACATCAAAAATCCTCCTACTTGAGTAGGTATTAAATGTCAGTAGACAGACCTTTATCAGGTAGTTCCCTGAGGGTCTGTTGTATATGGAGAGTATAACCTCCTCAAGCCGTGGTATGTTAGACTGCACAGGAGTGTCATGGAACTTAAGGTCAAAGGAAGTGGAGGTTTGGGAACAAGTCATTGTATCCACCTCTGGAGGTCCATGTGCTCTTTTGTCTTTTTTGAGCATGTGTCATTTGTCCTCTTTTCACAGATCAGCATTCATTGCTTCACAGGGTACAGGGACCTGGCAATCGCAAGTTTATAAGGGGTTTGTAGGGCTTCCTAATTCAGGAGCCTAGTAGAAATTGACTACAATCCTTGGTCCAATTTTCTTTTTTTCTTTCTTTTTTTTTGGTACCAGGATTGAACCCAGGAGTGCTTAACCACTGAACCACATCCCTAGCCTGTTTTGTTTTGTTTTTCAAGACAGGGTCTCAAAAAAAGAAGTTGCTCTAAGCCTTGCTAAATTGCTGAGGTTGGCTTTGAACTTATGATCCACCTGCCTCAGCCTCGCAAGCCACTGGGCTTACAGGCATGTGCCTCTATACCTGGTCCATTTCCTAATTTCTTTCTTTCTTTTTTTTCCTTTGGCATTTTTTTTTTTTTTTTAAGAGAGAAGGACAGTGAGAGAGAGACAGAGAAAATCAATTTTTATTTAGTTTTTCATGTGGCGTTTGTTGCTCTGACACTTAGTTGTGTACGTGGTGCTAGGGTTTGAACCTTGTACTCACGCATGCTGGGCAAGAGCCGTAAATCCAAGCTACCACTCCAACCTCCCCTGCCATTTCCTAATTTCTAAGACAATTTGCTAATCCAGTCCTGCATAGGTTAGGTACACAACTCTTGCCCAGAGTTTGGCTAGAGGCAGGTTACACAGCCTTCTGACCTTTTAACCAGGGCATATTTAAGGTCTTTGTAATAGCTATGGGTAGAGTAGGTGGGTCAGCCCCAAAGGGTCATGTACTTCTAGGGATACAGCCAGAAACTGGGACTAAGGAAGACCTGGCCTTGATGGGGGAGGGACTGAGGAGTGTTTGTTGTATTGTAGTCTACTTATTTTTTTTTTTTTTTAAGAGAGAGAGAGCGAGAGAGAGAAAGAATCAATTTTATTTAGTTTTTCATGTGACTTTTGTTGCTCCAACACTTAGTTGTATATGTGGTACTGGGGTTCAAATCTGGGTTCTCATGCATGCCAGGCAAGCACCATAACCACTGAGCCACCTCTCCATCCCCTAGTCTACTTATTCTTTGTCAGAGGAATTTGTTAGAAATTTTTTTTAGGGGGCTGGAACGGTGGCTTGGCGGTTACGGTGCTTGCCCGGTATGCGCAAGTACACAGGTTCAAACCCTAGCACCCACGTACACAACTAAGTGTCAGAGCAACAAAAAGCCATGTGAAAAATTGAATAAAAATTGATTCTCTCTGTCTCTCTCTCTCTCTCTTTCTCTGTCTCTCTCACTGTCCTTCTGTCTTTAAAAAAAAGAAAAGAAAAAAGAAATAAAAAAACACACACAAATTTGTGCTTTTATTTTAGGTGTACCAACAGTGCCATTGTTGCCACCACAAGTAAACCAATCCCTTGCTTCTGTGCCACCAATGAACCCAGCTACTACATTACCAAGTAAGCAACAGGGGCTGGAGATGCCTGTGATGGTAATATGTCTGAAAACATCCTGTACCTGTATGGTGAATGCTTTTACCTTTCTTTTCTTTGGAACGCAGGGCCCCACACATTCTAGACAGGATCTCTACCACTGAGTTACATCCCTAGCCCTGCTTATACCTTTAATCATCATTTTATCTCTGCAGTAACTTTGTGATGAAGGAGAGCAAGTGGCCATTCTTCTTTAGCAGACAAGGAAACAGACATGTTAGTTAGCTGCCTAGCCCAGGACTCATTAGCCCCAGCCAACTACCACCCAACCCCCAATCCCACAGTGCAGATAGAACTTTCTGATAGTTGTTCATGTGAATATCCTGGAAGAGGATGTTCCTTGTTTGGGTCTTTAGTAGTTCTAACATTAAATTAAATTTTTGTGTTTTTCTCTTAAAATTGCAGGTGAAGACCAAGTCTCTTTATCTCACTGTTAACAGTGAAATATTATTTGATTGTGAGGGTTTTAAATTGTACGCTTAAAATTGTTAGTATACTTTTTTGTTGTTTTTTTTTTTTTTGGCTAGGGGCGGGGGATAGTCCCAGAGATGGAACACAAGACCTCACCTATGCTAGGCAAGCACTCTACCACTGAGTTACATCCCCAGCCCTTTTTGTTTTATTTTGAGATAGGGTCTCATTAAGTTGTGGGGGCTGGCCTTGAACTTGAGATCCTCTTGCCTCAGCCTCCTAAGCTGCTTGAATTATAGGTGTTCACCATTACGCCCAGCTGTCATTATCTGTTAAGCAGGAACCAAGTTTATACACACAGAATGATGAACCAAGAGGGCTGCAAGGTTAATTTGGGACATTGGGATGATATGTATATGTGGGGATTGTTTTGTGGGTTTTTTTGGGGGGGCCACTCGGGATTGAACCCAGAGATGCTCAACCACTGAGCCATATCCCCAGCCCTTTTTTTTTTTTTTTTTTTAATTTTGAGGTAGGGTCTAAGTTGGGTAGCACTTCAGTAAGTTACCGAGGCTGACTTTGAACTTGTGATCCTCCTGCCTCAACCTCCCAAGCCACTGGGATTTCAGATATGTGGCACTGCACCTGGCTGTGGGGATTCTTGTTACTATTTTGCAACTATAAGTCTGAAATTATCTCAGAATAAAGAAGAAAACCAGAGAAAGCATGAGCCTCAATAATCAAAGAAAAATTCAGTTCCATTTACTACTGCAGTGACTGGAATAAATCAGCCTGTCTCCCAGGCTCTCAGGACATCGTTGTCATTCTTGTCCAGGGATTCATGAGTGTCAGTTATTTGTTTAATTTTTTCCACTTAGCCATCTAAATGGCTGAGGTGTAGAAATATATTTCAATTGAGTGAGATTTTGTTGTTGATGTTACTAGGGGACAAAAATGCCAGACATTTAGTGAACCTCTGCTATTTGTACTTTGCAGTGGATGGTGTGGATTTTTTTCACTATGTGAGGATCAGTTTTCTTTCCCAGGTGGAGTGATTTACTTTTCCTTCTCTTCCATCCTCTATTCAGGTCTGATGCCTTTGCCAGCAGGACTCCCTAACCTCCCCAGCCTCCCCAACCTCAACCTCCCCGCACCACACCTCCTGCCAGGGGTTGGCTTACCAGAACTCGTGAATGCGGGTATGTTGCACATCTTACCCTCCTAGGACCCTCCTAATAAACAGCTGTATTCAGGAAAGCCAATCCTTTAGTTCAGTTTTTTTCTGGAAAAGGCAAATTGGTTTAACAAATTTCAGCTACTTTGAATTAATATTAATCATTTTTACTTAAAAAGCTTATAAAAAAAAGGGAAAGAAGAATATCTTTGTGATTCCTCTGCCTGCTGCTTCTCTCCCTCTTCTCCCTCCTTGCACCCTGACAGCTCAGGCACCAGAAAGGCCAGTTGTAGAAATAATGAGCCACACTGAGTTTGGTGAAGGGTGTTCAGTTTGCCCAGTGGAGGGGAATGAATCCCTGTTATTCTTTTCATGTCTCGGGTGGTGGCCAGCAAAGAGAAGTGCTGCTTATTTTGTGTAACCCAGACCCAGAAACTTAGGCTTAGGCTGTAAAATGATCACACCTGCTCATCCAGCTGGGCATGTTATTTGATAAATATTCCCTTTTAAAATTTTTTTTTCTTTGGTACCAAGGATTGAACCCAGGGGCAGTTTACCACTGAGCCAAATCCCTAGCCCTTTTTATTTTTTATATTTATTTATTTATTTATTAAGAGGGACAGTGAGAGAGAGAAAGAGAGAATCAATTTTATTTAGTTTCTCATGTGGCTTTCATTGCTCCGACACTTAGTTGTGTACGTGGTGCTGGGGTTTGAACTCACACACTTGCGCATGCTGGGCAAGCACTGTAACCGCCAAGCCACCGCTCCAGCCCCTAATTTTTTTAATTTTGAGACAGGGTCTCATTAGGTTGTTTAGGGCCTCACAAAATTGCTGAGGCTGGCTTTGAACTTGGGATCCTCCTCCAGCCTCCCGAGCTGCTGGAATTAAAGACGTGCACCCCCATGCCCAGCAATAACCCCCATTATTAACAAATGTTTTTATAGTAGAAACTGAGAGATTTTAGCTGCAGATAGTTAGTGATGCGCAGTGACTGTGCTCAGATTTTGTGCACAGGTGAAAATGAAGCTGCAGCACCCCACGAATCTGCTAAGATTCCCCAGGTGAGGTGATACCGAGGGGCCTCTTGGTGATGCCAATGCGCTTACTATACCACGGTGCTCAGCGTCACTGTACGTTTCTGCTCAGATTATAACTGTCCATCTTGTACACTCACCAACTGTGCACAGTCGTTAACTCAATTTGATTTCAGTGCAAGGGAGTCCTAGTAAATTCAGACTATCATTTACTGTCGTGCTGTGTCCTTCTTTTCTTTTTTGCCTGTGTTTTTGGCTCTTCCTCTGCTCTCGCCATGTCGTGCAGCCTTTCAGAGCAAGAAGGGCGGCACCAGCCGGAGGCTGCCTGATCACATTGGTGGCTGCCTTCCTTCCCTTTGTGGCTGTGATATGCTTTTCATGCTATCTGCGCTGTGAAATCATCAGACTAAACCCACCAACAGTAAGATCAATAGTCATCAGTCACAGAGCTGTCGAGACACTGAGTCCTGTAGTGAAGCTAGTAGAGGGCTGTTGTCCAAGCCCCTGCTTTCTAGAGCATTCTCAGGAGGGTGGCCCCTGCATCTCTTCTTCCTGGTCCTAACCAGTGGCAGCTGTAACTCAGCTTGCACCTTGCCTTGGGGAGCATGAGCCCCCTCTCACATCCAGAGTAGCTATGTTGCCTGCAGGGTGGCTGCCACCTATCTGCTCTCCCCTGAGCCTGTTTCCCTGAGTGTTGGGCTGAGTCACCTGGAACCTTTGCCCAAGGCCAGCTGCTGCTGCTGCTGCTACTGCAAGGAGAATTTAACTCTGTCATGGCCTCCAACTGGAGATAAGCAAAGTTGTGATTTATGTTTTCTGTCCTCAGCTTCAGCGTCTCTAATGAGATGCAAATAAAGGCAGTCGCTTGATGATGACAGCTGCTCTCTCAGTGCTGGGAGGATATATGATCTGTGCCTTTTTGTCCTAGGTTTGCCACCTCTTCCTTCCTTGCCTCCCCGAAACTTACCTGGCATTGCACCTCTCCCCATGCCATCCGAGTTCCTCCCGTCATTCCCTTTGGTTCCAGAGGGCTCTCCTGCAGCCAGCTCAGGGGAGCTGCTGTCCTCCCTCCCACCCACCGGCAGCCCACCTTCTGACCCTGTCACGACTACTGCAAAGGCAGACGCTGCCCCCTCATTCACTGTGGATGCAACACCCCTGGCTTCCAAGGCCCCCGCCACTGTTGAGGACAGAATCAGCGACTCCAGCCCAGTCAGCGAGAAGCCTGTTTCTGCGGTTACAGATGCAAATGCTTCTGAGTCACCTTCACTCTGAGCCCATCTTCTGAATTGGCGTGGTGTGTTTATTTAACCACGGGAGCGTGTCTGGAAATGCAAACTATCATTAATTTCATACTCGTTTGTACCGTATCTGTAGGTGTCCTGTAAATAATTCTAAGGGGAAACTAAGCAAGCGGACGTGGGTGTGTGTCCTGCCAAGTTGGGGTGGGGCTCATGGGCCAGGGAGGGAAATGTCAGAAAGTGCTTGTATTTTAAACAACCAAAAACAGTTGTAAGGGTGGCTTGCTGCCAGGCGTCCACTGCCATTCTGGGGTGTACACCTTTGGGAAGGGAGGTGGCAGGGTGTCCACTAGGTTCCTTGCTGCTCCTTCTGTCAGAAAATGAAATATTTTATGCCTAGCACTCACACACATTTCTTGTACTTTGTAAATCGTTTGCAAGAATGTAGACCACCTCGCTAAATTGTAAAAGGAAAAGATAACTTTTACTTTTGGTCTCTTGAGTCACATCTCTATTAAGGTTTACACGAAATTCCAGTGGAAGGTGTTTGTTAAATTTACACAGTGTGCACTATTAATTGAACATCTTTTTATTCAGCCTATACACAGATCCTTGTTTTAAGCTCTCAGAATTACTCAGACAACATTTTGTAACTGCTGCTGTTGCTTTATACGTCCAACATTACGATGGCATTTAAAGAGAAATAAAGGAGATGTTGCACAGTTTTAAACCAGAAGGTGGCACTTTGTGGCTACTTATAATATAGCTATCCTGGGAAAGCAGAGATACAGCAATAAGTGACTGTAATTTTACTTTTCTTGTGTTACATGGAAATTACAACTTAGTGGCCACGTGTGTCAGCTCATTCTCCAGTATGTCCCACACCTTTGTGTATGATTTTATGTTTGCTTTTTTCTAAGCTTTCTAAGAGATGGTACGTTAACTGGAATTGATTTATTGAATGAAATTAAGTACATATTATATCTCTATTTTTGAAATAAGATGAAAGAGGTTAATTGGCTTTTGACCTAGTACTAGTGTAGAGACACTGGTCCCTCAGTGATGGAGGTACTGAGGCGGCATTATATGTGACTCACCTCTGACCACAACGCCAGTCCTGCACCTCTGACAAGAGGCCCAGCACCAGCCAATTTCTAGGCTCTGTCCATTTCTGGAGCCTAATATGTGCTGAAATGGAGTGATAAAGCTCCAACTCTAGTCATGGCTTCTACTTGCATGATAATTATTTCTAGAATATTTCTTTCAGTTAACAATCATGGTTTTTATTTTTTGCAAAGGAACTTGTAACAGGGAAATAATTCACAGGCACATTTTAAATGTTAACAATTTTTGGCTTTCCAGGACAGGGAAAGTTGAGAGCATTATCACTTTCTAAAAATGTCCACGTTAAAAACACTAACACATGTTAAGGACATCCTTTGTGGGAAAGCAAGTGCATTATTTTCCAGCTTTGCAAAATCATTTCTTTTAACAGTACTTCCCCCAGGGCAGTGATTCTTAACTCATGAGGTCACGGTTCTTGTTTGAGACCATCTTTCTGGGCATACATCCAGAAGCACGCGTGGAGCAGTAAGACCTGGGCAGGGTAGCTCTTGACCCTCCTGTGGAAGGTGGCACAGAGTTGGCCTAGATTGGCTCACGGGATCTCTGAGGTGGGAAACACTTTGGTATTCTGTACTTTCTTCAGGAAAAACAGCTTCAGTCTTCTTTTTTGGTGCTGGAGATTGAACCCAGGGTTGTGCTTGTTCTGGGCATGCACTTTACCCCTGAGCTACCCTCAGCTGCCTTCGTGTCAACCTTTATAGACAGTAGAAGATCATATGCCAGGTTCTAGAGATACTGATATAAGATAGTGTTCCTGGCAGTAGCCCACTCCCTGGGGCCTCTTAGGGGAGACAGACTGGGAGTCACTCCTTAGGGTGCCCCAGGATACATGCTCTGTCGTGGAGATGCAACATCACTGCAGCCCCTGGGGGAGGAGCCCCTAGAGTCAGAAGGACTTTGGAAAGCCCAGGTCATTCAGCATATGCCCAGGTTCGCCCAAGAGAATCCCACACCCGTGATGAGGGAGGGCATTGATTGGATTAGGCCCAGTTACCTCGAATTCTCTGCATCATAGTGTCTTAAACAAAAAAACTTATTTCTCTAGACCCTGTTCAAATAGAGGTAGTCAGCCTGAGGCAGACCTGGCCCAATGGTGTCAAAGACCTACTGAGCGTGGTTTCCATTCCCAGGACCATGGCCTGTCTCGGATGGCAGCTAAAGCCCCAGCCGTTTCATTCTTGTTCAGCTAGAAGACAGAGATGTCCCCCTCTTTCCAGAAAAATTTCATATGACACTTCGGTGTACATCCTTCTAGCCAAAGTGGAACTGTATGACCACCTCTAGCTGAAAGGGGTTGGGGAAAAAAGCCTTTGGTTGGGGGCTGCTGCCGGTGCCACTGCTGCAGAGGGACAAGAGTCGTGAATGGGCAATGAGCAGCTGTGTGGTGCCTTCAAGGAGGGTGCAGCCCCACCATTTGCCCAAGATTCAAGGGAGCCAGAAGAGGTGACATTTGCCATGAGGAGTCACTCAGAAACAGCAAGGTTAGGCGGGGATTCTGAGCATCAGCTGCTTGCACACAGGAGGCATGAAGGAGCGCCACCGTGAGGGCAGAACTGTGAGAACGCAGAACTCCAGGAGAGATAGGGAAAGACCCTTTGTCACCAGAGGCAAGGACTCTGGAGCCTGGCATTACTTTGCCTTTTCCCTGTTGGCTTTATTCCTGTCTTGTTGAGTTCATGACTAAACACTCTTAAACTTAGAACATTTGGCAGCACTTGGTTCATTTCCTGAAAACTTTGAAAACCTAAAAATGGCTTTGTGGCCTCTTATTCCTTGATGAGGCACCCACTGAAGCTCCAGGAAGACCTGCCTTGGACGTTCAATGTTCCTGTCCAGAGCTGTGTGGTGGCATGGGACAGATGAGCCCATCTTTAAGGGTCTGAGGGAAAGGAACCAACTTCGTGGCAGCTGGTGCACACCGCGACAAGTGAAGAGTCTCATGCAGAGAGCAGAGACGGGAATGACCTCTAGCAGCTGGAGAAGCCCAGCTGCGCCTACGTTTTAGCAGGTGGAGAAGGGGCCAAATATCCAAGAGATGGGTCCCCTTGGAGCTTGCAGTAGGAGCGAGCGCCCTGTGCTGCATCCTTGCTCTGTTGGCTGTGGATACGTTTATTTTATTAGGAAATAAAATGCATCTTTATTTCAACAATTTGTCAATGGTTTCTTTCAGAGTGGCCCTATTTGTTGCAAGTTACCTTATTAAGGAGGGCTGGGTGCCCCCTCAGCCCTGAGGGCCTTCCCCTTTAATTATCTAGAGCACCCAGCAAGGGTTTCAACCCTGTCTGCAGATTAGTCACACAGCAATTAGAAGATGGATTCCTGGGCGTTGGGAGTTTTGTTTTGTTTTTTAAAACATCCCCAGGGAAGGAGGTGAGAGCCACAGCACTGAGCACTGACATCTTCCTCCTAGGGGGAGGTAATTAGGCCACAGGAAGGTCATTATCTATCAAGACACCATTTAGCAAAGTGCACGTTAGAGGAGGGATCCTATTATCACTGATTTATTTTTGCATTAGATCTGGGAAGAACAATTTCGAACGTTATTAGCTAAAGTAGCATTTTAAAGTCCTCTTGCGAATGGAGTCCACGAACCCACTGATTAAGTAGAAAAATGGGGAATTAATGTGGTAGATATTCAAACTCAAGAGCAACAGGCCAGTGGAAGGGCAGGTAGGACCCAGTCCCACGCGAATGTCCCTTTGGGAGCTCCAGGTGAGGGGACTGGAAAGAATGGACACTCAAGGGTGCAGCCAGCATGCAGGGGGTTTCCCAAGAAGTGCAGAAACTGCTGCCTCTCCAGGTGGTGACATGAACATGGCTACTCTGGTCACTCTTCACCAGTTCAAAGAAGACATGAGGAAACCACGGTATCTGCTAGTGAAGCCCCAGGAACTTACAATGCCATGGCAGTTGAGGTGGCTCCACAATTCCCAGCAGCAGACAAATCAAGTCCATGCTTCACAACAGCTCCTAGGACTTGGAACAATAACAGCAGCTAACATTTGTTAGGACTGTTCATGGGCTGAATGATGAGGTGAGCTCTGCACAGGAAAAAGGAGGTGGCAAACCGGATTCCCAGCTCACGTTTCTTTAAACCGCCCTGTATATGTCAGGATGTGACTAAATTGCCAACATTTAAATATCAGGTGTCACAAATCTTTTTTCTAGTGAAAAGTCACAGATCAGTCCCCCAGGGAAACAAGCACATGAGTTGACTTTTTGGGGGATAAAGACTTGGTAGTCAGAGTTCCTGGATGCCTGAGTGACCTTTTTACCCTCTATTCCTTCTTTCTGATAAGAGGGACCTACTCTTCTCCCAGCTCTGGTCTGGCAGGCCTGGTTTGCAGCTGACGCTCAGGTAACTGCCTGTGGTTCCAGGCAAGCATCATTGGGAAGCACTGAAATGAGGGTAGCTAGGGTCATGGTTATTGGAACGTCTCATTTCTTATACGCTCCAATATTACCAGAATTATGATTTTTTGTGGTGTTGGGGGTTAAATGCAGGGTCTTGCACATCCTAGGCAAGTTTCTGCCATTGAGTGACACGCCCAGCCCACCTGATTTTTTTTTTAAGAAAAAGAATCAATTTTATTTATTTTTTCATCTGGTTTTAGTTTTTCTAACACTTTGTGAATGTGGTGCTGGGATTTGAACCCAGGTCCTTGTGTATGCCAAGCAAGTGCTCTATCTCTGAGCCACCTCTCCAGACCCCCTCCTGAATTTTAAAAAACAAATTTGAATTACTTTTTAATCAGCACAAAAAAGAGCCCCCCCCCTGCCCCCACCTAGGAGGGGAATAGAAGACTGAACCAGAGAATGCCTTACTCCACTGTGGTCTTCTTGCACCTTCATCCTTCATCTCCCCCAGAAGCACATCAAAGGTCCATGCTAGGACTGGTCACATACAGAGGAAGCCCTCCGCTGAGAAGTCCTAAGGCTGGCCATAGATTAGATAATCAGTGACGTCTTTCTTAATAGATTTGCACAGAGCGACTGCTTTCCAATATTGTGTTTGTGAAATCAGTTTGGCCAAGAATGTCCTGGTATGGTGTAGACAGCTGTTCCAAGAGGCAGGCCCAGAGGTCCGTGGCAAGAGTCCACGTATATCTAGGTATTGTTTTGGGCTCTCAGTCTCCAGAAATAATTTTAGCTATCAGGTATAAGAAGCATACACAGGTCTAATATTGGTTCATTTGAAATCAGTGGTTAAACAGCCCAAGTACTTCTTGACAGTGAGGAACAGAAATGTCACAGCAAACTCCATCATGTCCTCAGGCAGCTGAAGAAACAGACTCCTGCTGAATGAGTCCAGGAGCTCAGAGCTCATTTATCTGCCTTGGTCTCCACCAAAGTTCTGTTTTTCTTTTCCTGAAATGAACAGAAATTAAAATATCACGAAACTGCAGAGACAATGAAATTCATTTTTAAATTCATGTCTCTACTAGGCAAAGAGTATAACAAACGAGAAAGAAAGAGAGGTGTCAGGCCGCCTGAGGCTCTGGACTCAACCCCATGGACTGGTTGGTGTTACCCAGAGTGTGATGTACACAAAGAAAAAAATTCTAAGTTAATACCTACATTTTATTTTAACATGTATTGAAAAAACCGTTGCTTTTAATAAAACTAAAGTAGTCTTTACACATAAACTTCGTGGGAAAAAGGAACGGAGTTGAAGTGTTGGGTTCACTGCATGTGCCAGGCCCAGTGCTGGGGGCGCGGTTTCCTCTTCCTTCTGCCTCCCAGTGCGCAGGTGCAGACAGACCTCAGACCGAGGCAGCAGGGCCCCAGTTCACAGAGGAAAATCGGGGGTAGGAACTGAATCCAGGCTGGTCTGTCCGGTCTCAGGTCTCACTTCTGCCCCCACGTGGCGGTTCACCTGCTCTCTGCAGAGTTTTTCACACGACCTTCATTTCGTTCCTGGACATCTTCGGGCCACTCCGTAGCGAGACTCGCAGTGCGCGCCTTTGGCCACCAGGGGGCGCTGCGAGCCTGGGAAAGCCGCCGGCCGTCGGAGGCCGCGGGGTCTCCGGAACGGACTGGCAGGGCACCTGGGCGGGGCCGGGGAGCAACTCCAAAGGTGGGGGCGCGCTTCGTTCTCCGGAGAGTGCGGCCCCGCTCGCCTTCCCGCGCAGATGTTTGGATGTATGTGGATGCAGAAGGGCTGGGTGAATTTGCCAAAAGGAGACCCTAACATTGTAAAGGATGGTGAAATAAAGCTGAAAAGCCCTTCAGAGGCCCAGAGGGAGCACGAGGGGCCCTAGCACCCTCGTGGGGGCCCGCTCCCCGCCACCCCCAGAGCCGCCTCCCCCGCCGGAAGCGCGCGTGAGCCCGGCCGTGCCCGGCAGGAGGAACGTTCCTGCGTCACGCACAGACCCGCAGCACCTCGGGGGAGCCAGGCGTCTCTGAACCGAGCCGTTTCGCAGTGTGAGGAGGGCAAGGGTCTCACTCCGTCAGAGGCGATCGGAGGCTTTGGGGAGGAGCCTTGCCGGGGCTTCGAGGTCCTAGGCGTTGAAAGTGGAAAGGCACTTCAGGCAGCGGGAACAGCATCTGCAAAGGCACGGTGCGTTCAGGAACCACTCGCTGCTTTGGAACTGCAGTGTGAAGGACAAGACCCGGAGAGCAGTGGCGTCTGCACCACGGAGCTTAGACTGTCCAGGCCCCGGAGTGCATAAAGGGCGCCTGTTGTTTGCACGGGGGAGGAAGGACGCAGCGAGCTTGCCCTTCATAAAGATCATGGTTTGAAAAAACTTGTTAGCAAGCAGAAGTCTTTGTAATTGACATACATTGAACGTAGATTCAAAGCACTGGAGCCACCCAGGCAAATGGAGGTCTTCCAACCGCCGGGGCTTCCGGGGGAGCTCCCATCACTGCAGGGAGGCATGCCCTCTTCCTGGGCACAGCACCTTTCTACCCTGCAGACCGACAGAGAAGTAGACGTCGAGCGAAAAACTCCATGTAACCTTTGGCGACAGGGCACCTTAGGGTTTGTACCTGTCTTCCTGCCTTGGTGCCAGGGGCTGTGTCTAGGTTAGCGGTCCCTTCTTCACACTCACCATCTGCTACTGAACATCAAACAAGTTTAATTCCTTGCGGAGACTGCTAGGTGAGAGGATGAGAGTAGCAGTGACTGATTATGGGGGTGTGCAGTGGGGTCTGTCCGCACCCTGGTTGGTCATGACGTCTCTAGACCAGGGACCCTGAGCTGGGCCAGGGTTGGGTGTGGGAAAGGCAGCCTTTCAGGCTGGAGGTACACAACAGGATGGGGGGAGATGTTTCTGATCCCATTTCCCACTTCCCTTAGGGGATTGGGCTGTCCCCTTGAAGGTGTCAGCACAGGTGACCTTGAAACCCTGCAAGGCAAGGGCTGCTCTTGCCTCAACACCCAGGTTCAAGACTTTGTCTTTCATTCCCCATCCAACTAGGAGATAAGAAGAGTTTGATCCTGAGAATTTCTCAGTAGAATCCCTTTTCTGTTAACAGAACGAGCTCATCAGCTAGCCTCATAACTCTCACAAAGCTGCACTAAACATGGTCTGAAGTCCAATGTAATTTTTCTTGATATTGCATTGCAAATTAATTGAAGACTTCACCCTGCCATCACTTTTTTTTTTTTCACGGCCATTACTTTTGTCAGCTCAAAGGTTTCTAAACAACGTGTTGGGGATTTTAAGAAAATTATAAAGTTGACATTTGAAAACTTCTGAGGACATATGATTTTAAAAGAATGATTTGGTGAGTAACAGAACCAGTGATGTTGAATCCAATTGTGTTTTAGAATCTGGACTTTGGGGTCAGTCAGGTCTGGCATTAAGACCCAACTCTGCTACTTCACAATTTGAGCAAATAACTTAATTTCTCCACGCCCCTCCCCGATCCACCTATAATATGGGCATGACTTGTGGGGTTGTTGTGGGAGACTCGAGAAAATATTGGTTAGGATACCTCATACACAGCAAGGGTCCAGCGAATTAAATTGACCTGGGTACTCTTTCCTTAGAGGACGTAGTGGGGCTGGACTGAAGCTAAGTCTCAGTTTGCATTTGTCCCTCTGCTTAGGCATGCCCCCTCCCACAAGGGTTTTCATCCAGAGCATGGGGATGGGCCATGGGGGTCTGTTACTGCCTTGATGGAGGACATTATGCTAAGTGAGATAAGGGTGACACAGAAAGACAAATACTGCATGTTCTTCCTCATGTGAAAGCTAAAATAAAGTCGATTTGAATGTAAACGGGGGCCATGGTCCTGGTAATGGAAACCACGCTCAGTAGGTCACTAAAGGGCCCAGAAGAGTGGAGTGGAGGAAAGTGAAAAATAGGTACCAAACACAGCAGGCAGGAGTTGGGCTCCAGTGCTCCCCAGCCCTGGAGTGACTGGTTCACAATACCTAGCACATGCCACGCCTCCTGAAGATCTACAAGAGGAGCTCCAAGGCGCCAAACAAAAATGACAAGAAGAGGGAAATGCTAGTCACTGGGTTTAATCAGCATACACTGCATGCATGCATTGAAATTCCACACTGCATCCCGCTGGTATGTACAATTACTACATGAGAAAAACAGAGACTCCAGGAATTCTTGTAGATTGGAAGTTTGCAGTTGAGCACTTTAGACTCTTGCTCCATACAACTCCCCAAATCTGGGAAATTATAAACTACAGACCAGGTGGGGTTTTTTGTTTGTTTTTTTATTTGTTTGTTTGTTTTGAACTGAGGGTTGAACCCAGAGGCTCTAACCCTCTGAGCCACATCCCCAGCCCTTTTTATATTTTATTTTGAGACAGGATCTTGCTAAGTTGCTGAGGGCCTCACTAAACTGCTGAGGCTGGCTTTAAACTTGAAATCCTCCTGCCTCAGCCTCCCTAGCCACTGGGATTACAGGCGTGCTTCAGCTATACATTTGAGATTGAGACCCCTTTTTAAAAGTACAGATTACATATAAAATGTTCTGCAGGCAAGTTACTGAGGGGGATAGAAGTGTAGTAGCTACTGGGCATGGTTTGGGACCATTTGACTCCACTGTAGCAAGGAATGACACTTTCTGGTCTAAAGCATCTGAGAACCAGGATGTCCCTCCCTCACCTCTCTTCCTCTACTAATGAATGGAACCATAAAAACCAAGCAGCCTGCATGTCAGTCACCATAGGGAGGAGACCTGTGGAGCATTACCCAGGAGAGCCAGGGCAGATTTTTGCAGGAATTGGGGGTGGGGGGCAATGGAGGTAGGGAACTTGTTACCATAGTTTATCCCATCCTATTTATTACAGTGTAATACCATTTCACTCTTAGATGGAAACATAACTATAGCGAAAAAATTTCATACTTGTAGGGAAAAAACAAAGAAACAAAAATAAAATAATCTTAACACTTTCATGATGGAGCCTGAGTTAGGTACCTGGAAAAAAACTACATGGAAGAAACTTGGACAATACCAATTTTAACCTTTGGTCAAATATTAAGCAGTATTATGAAAAATTTATGAACTTGTGTACGGTTTGGTATTATCTATTAAGAAAAAAGCACATATTTTATATTCTTTTGTTAAAATTGTGTATGGTTGTTCAATAATAAATTTCTCAATAAAAGTTTAAAAAAGAAAGAAAAAAGCAAAAAACAAAAACAATTTTAAGCTATGTGTATTTCTTGAGAGTTCAGATTCATGCTTAAAATTTTAATCCTGTGGTAATGGCAAATTACTATAGCTATCAATGTTTCCATTGTGGCTTTATTCAACTTTGTGAACCAATGAAGGAAAGAGTTCTAGTGCCAAAATGGTTGGCTTGTTAAACAGAGGAAAAGGGGCTTTCTGAAAGGTTTATATTACAAATCCAAAACAAGGCACTTGGTCATCATTGCGTCTTACAGCGCCAGGCCACTAAATAAATGCAGACATGCTAGTCCTCCTAATGTAGGATTGAAAAGTTTCCTAGGGCAACTCTTTATATTTTCCAGATTTTTATCTCCGAATATGGCTTTTCCCAGAGATGTGGGGAGGAATTAATTTTGTACAATAAATTTCCTGGTGGAACATGAAATTTGACTTAGCAATTTCCATGGTCATTAGCAGAATGAACATGTTCCATCCATGCTACTATAAAGTCTTTTATACTTTTTCTAAATCTTCCTTACAAATAAGTCAATTTACTACAAAGAATTTTCACTTTCCTTATTTTGTAACTTTAAAAATCAGCAAAATATAAAATTATTTAAATTAGCATAACTCTAGTCCATTCTCCCAAATAAACTATAAAACACATATATTTTTGGTGAAATGTAGACAGTACATTTGAATATAAAAGTGCAGTTAATGCAAGACAATAAAAGAATCCTGCTCATGTGGTTCAAACATGTTTAAAATTTTTCCTTTCATACCAACACAGTTACTATATGGCTAAGTCTGCTTCTCAAATGACCTCATAATGTCCTAGTCATTCGTCCAAGCTCAATTTCTTTTAAAGTTTTATAGCAAAACCTGTATATATCCTATCCCTGGGAAGAAAGCTTACAAACTTAAAAAAAATCCTACTGGACAGGTAAAGTTCATTTTCAAAATGAAATATTAGTAGATTTCGTCATATTAGTCCAGAAGTCACCTATGCTAATATTCATGATGGCTTGATCAGAGTCTTGAGATCCAAGTAGCATCCCTAAACTGAAGACAAATGGGAGAGGGCTGGGAAACAGCCCCAAAGCAGTCCTGTGCCTCCTGGGCTGAGGTGCCAGCTTCCCCCAAAGCTGCATGTGCAGGAAGGAGACATGCGTCTGCCCAGGGCTTATACTAAGGTGATGCCCAGATGTGTCTTAAAACACAGAAAGATATGCAAACCAGTTGGTAAGGTAAGTGGCTGCTGCCTGAATCTCCTGACCTCCCAGCTATCCCTTAGGGCCTCCCAATCGCCACCATAGGGGACCCCAAACCTCTTCTGCACTGTGACGTTTTTGGTCCAAGGTGGCTTAAGCCATGCAGCACCAGTTGGGAACATTTCCCAACTCCACTCTTGGTGCACGATGCCTGTTAGACAAACACCATTTGTAGAAACAGTTTAGATGTGGAAATTAAGTCTCAAAGAGTTGACTCTCCTAAGGTCACACCACTACGAAGCAACAATGCCAGGAGACACAGCCAAGTCTGACTTCTAAACCTGTGCTTTCCCGGCCTTTCATCCTTTTCTTTTTTTTTAATATCTCAATAGGAAGTTGTGGATTTGATCATTAGCAGACAAAGAGATGTCCTAAGGATGCAATATGACAAGATCGTTTGAAACACAAAAACTATTGATGAAAGTTAAGAACAACTATAGTTATTTTTTTGGACCAGGTCACTTTAGTGTACTTGATGGTTAACCTGTTCTAAATGTATCTCCTTGTGTTAATGGCATTTAATGCACACGTATCACACACTCTTTTTTGGTGCCAAGGATTGAACCTAGGGGCACTTCACCAGGGAGCTTCATCCCAGCCCTTTTTTAAATTTGAGATAGGGTTTTGCTAAGTTGCTGACACTGGCCTCAAACTTGCCATCCTCCTGCCTCAGCCTCCCACACTGCTGAGATTATAGGTATGCACTATTGTACCTAGCCACGCTTGAACAACAGTGGGATGTTGGTCTGGGACATCTGCAGATGGTTATGGAGATAGTCTAAGATGTTTCAGATGCAAATGGATTATATATTTAAGGAGAAATTTAAACTTTCATGGAGAATTTTGAAACCAGTTAGAGCCACTCCATGCAGTTAGGATCATGCACGTGTGGTATTGGTGCTAGACCACTGCATGTGGGTCATTTTGTCTGTCTTAGAAGACTCTGAGAGACATCTTTTGGGGACCATATAACTAATGAAGTTTCTCCAAAGTTCCAGGACTTCCATTTGAGGAAGTTATTGACTTGATAGAGTTGGTTTCACGAAGTTCTTACTAGAGACCAGCCAGGATGTACTTCTGTGCTCCCAACAGTGCCCGATGGGCCATGGCAGCCTCTCTCCAAGGTAGACAGGGTGAGACTGCTTGATGGACCGCAACGCTTAATTTTAAAAAATGAAAACCAGACAGAACAGGAGAAGGCCTGCAACCCACTCTCCCTCTTCTCCAGAGTGAGTTTGGGTCCAAGGCCCACTTTCAAATGACTCACATTTGCATTTTTATGGTGACAATCACGTTTGCAGCTATTCAGCTTTGTGTCTGAAGAGTAAGATTTAACTCAGTAAACAGAATTTATAATAAAGCAAATGTCCACAGGGCAAGGACCATGCTCCGAGACTCCCCCAGCGGTGCCTCAGTTCCTCTCCTGCTGCTTACACATTACCAAGTAATGTCCCCCTCCAGATGTTCTCTCCTTTCTAAAAACAGGGATGATACCAGCCATCCTACCTCAAATAGCTGTTACTAGCACAGAAAACTCTGGAAAGTAGGGCAGCGTTGCCTCTGATGAAATAGCATAAATGGCTCAGCAGTTGGTGCACTTGCCGGGCATGCAAGTACCTGGGCCCGAACCCCAGCGCCACATCTACATCTAAAATATTGGAGAAACAAAGGCCAGATGAAAAAATCAATAAAATCGATTCTCTCTCTCAAAAAAAAAAAAGATAGCATGAATGGTCAAGGCAGGATTCTTTCGGTAATTGTAGTTCTCACAGCCACTTTTTTCTTAAATGCTACATTTTATCACCTTCCACTTTCAGGCCATCTAATCATCTTTTCTTTGAAACTTTGGCCGAGCATTGTAAAACAACTTCTTCTTAGAATTATGCACAAGGCAAAAACAGAATAATCTTTTGAGTCTTATAAAAGGTGATGGCATCCTATTACACATGGCACCTGCTGTGTGCTGGACACGGTTCTAAGTGCTTTAAAACATGTGCCCTCATTTACTTGTCACAACTATTGTGTAAATAGGTATCTCTTATTATCCTCATTTTCAGATAAGAAACTTGAAACACAGGTGGTTAATGGTAGTCAACATTTGAACCCAAAGAATTTGGTTCCAAAAATTTGAATTATTTTGTTTCTTGCTTCTTAAAAGTTGTATGTATATAGGTAATCCACACTCCCAGTATTTTAAACAAGCAAAGATTTCTGGTTGAAAGCAATACATTTGCTCATTTTCTCTGCTTCCAGGCTGCCATCGATGAAAATAGCTTTCCCCTGCTCCTCCCTGCCAACAGAACGTGCTGCTTCACCTTGGACCCAGAGCAATGGACTCAGACAGTCATGGACTAAATCTCTGGGACCATGAGCCAAAATACACTGCTGTGACTAACCTATAACCTACGTGGTTCAAAAGTCTGTGGAGCTGATTTCCTAGAGGAATTTTTAAAAGTTTGGGGATGCAGGCTGGAGCAGGTTTAAAATGTTTTAAGTGGCTGGACATGGCACATGCTTGTAATCCCAGCAGCTCAGGAGGCTAAAGCATAAGGACGCCAAGTTCAAAACGAACCTCGGCAACTTAGACCCTATCTCAAAAAAAAAAAAAGTTACAAAAAACTTGTAATTTTATGGGCAATTTTGGTGGGAGCGCAAAAGACCAAAAAAATCAATAAGAATGTGTACCATGCTCATGAGGTTGGAGATAGAAACAGAAACAAGTCATGACTCCAAGAGACCCAGAAACTCTACTGGGAAAGGAACTAAGAGGCCACTAGTGTTATATTTTGACAAACAACTTGTCCACATTTTGTCCATGTCCTGAGACTCTGTGAGAGTTAATCTAAATGTGATGAACTAATTAATCCAGTCCAAGGCAGCACAGTAGTCAGTCAGTGGCAAGGATATTACTGGCATCTTTCAGCCAGGTTTGCTTTGAGAATAACAGAAAGCAGAGCTGGAAGGTTTTAAAAACTTGCTGTTTGGCAAGCAAGGTGTGATTTTTTTTTTTTTTTAAAGGAAAGAGGGGACCGTGAGAGAGAGACAGAGAGAAGCAAATTTTATTTAGGTTTTTTTTCACATGGCTTTTGTTGCTCCCAGACTTGGTTGCATACGCGGGTGCTGGTGTTTGAACTTGTGTACTTGTGCGTGCTGGGCAAGCACCTTAACCGCTGAGCCACCGCTCCAGCCCCGCAAGGTGTGATTGTTAAAGGGATTATAGACCCTAATGAGCTGCTAAAGTACTTTCCACAGAGACAACTGGAGGGACAGCTTGAGACCACACCCACCACTGGTTAAAGGATGTAAAAGGGAAAATTATGGGGCCCCCTGCTTGCACAGGGCTGGGGGCTCTAGGAAGTTGTCTCACCATGTTCAGCCACACAGATACTCAGATGCCACAGCAGTCATGATTCCAGGAGGCCAGGTGCTATGCAAGCTCATGGCAGACCTTAGTATCATCCATGTGGTGCTGGGTCTTCAGGAATGCAGGCTTCCACCAAAATCTCAAAGGAAGGCCTAGACTAGGCAAAGTATAGCAGGGTTGGAGTCCCTGTGGACTTCCCATGAGAAGGCAATGCATGAAGTTGTAAAAGGCAAAGCCAAAGCAGGAACAGACTCCAGAAATTAAGAGATACCAGAAATGTGGACTATCTGCAAAGAAGTCATTGACCCCTGGCTGAGGGGAAAGCTGTGGGACAGCCAGGCTAAAGAGAGAACCCATGTGCGCCAAAAGCAGCAAGGCGAAAGGAGTGGGGCTGCCCAATCCCTTCCATAGAACATCTTGCCACCATGGGGCAAGTGTCACGGGACCTGTTTTACCAGTTGGGTTAAGTCTTGCTTTGTCCCCATCCCTTCTTTCTATGCCCCTACTTCCCCCTTTTGGAATGGGAATGTTTACTGTTACTGCATATTGGATATACGACACCTGCTTTCAATTTTCAGAGGCACCCAGCTTAGTGCTTTGAGTCTCGGAGAACACTTTGGATGTGGGACTTTTCAGCAATAGTGATGCCATAAAGGCTACAAGACTCTTGGAAATCAACGATGCATTCTGAACTGAGATGGACACGAGCCTATCGGGGTCAGGGACAGAACGTCATGGTTTGGATATATGGTGTCCCCCAAAACTTGTGTTAATGTAGGAAATTCAGGGATGAACTCATTTGATTACGAGAGCTATAGCTTAAACCAGTCTATTCTATTTTGAATAGACTGAGTGATAACTGTAGACAGTGGCATGGCTGAAGGAGGGAGTCACTGGGGCATGCCCTAGAAGGGCTCATCTTCCCCGTGGCTCCTTTCTTCTGCTTCCTGGCTACCATGAAAGAAGCAACTTCCCTCCACCATGATGTGCTGCCTCACCTTGGGATGAGGGCAATGGACTTAGTTGGTCATGGACTAAACCTCTGGAACCATGAGCCAAAATAAACCTTCCTTCCTCTTAAAGAAAGAAGGAATGAAGGCAGGCAGGCAGGCAATGCCTTTTGGTTCTAACTTGAAATAACTTCTTTCTACCAAGTTCCCCTTTGGTTTATGAAACAGTTTTTATAAAGAGAAAGGAGAGAAAATCAATTTTATTTTTTCATCCAGCCTTTGTTTCTCCAACACTTAGTTGTGTACGTGGTGCTGGGGTTCAAACCTGCATCTTTGTGCATGCCAGGCAAGCACCATAACTGCTGAGTCACCATTCCAGCCCTCATGAAACAATTTTGAAGGTGGTTTTATACAGTCAAACCTTTCCTATTAAAAAAAAATTAAAAGAATTTTTTTTGGGAAAAATTCCAGGGGGTGGCACCCCTCAAAAAATGTAAAAGGGAAGGAAATGCATGTGTTTTAGGAAGTAAAGCGAATTCAAATAAAAGACAAGTTATATAAATTCTAAAACTATTGCAGAGTGAACTAAAACCCAAGAACTAGAATTCTAACAATTCAACTTAAAAACTAGCAGCTAGGGCTAGAGCAGTGGCTTGGCGGTACGGTGCTTGTCTGGCATGCTTGAGTAGCAAGTTCAAACCCCAGCACCACATACACAATGATGTTTCAGAGCAACGAAAGTTCCATGAAAAACCAAACAAAAATTGTTTCTTTCTCTCTCTCTCACTTGTCCTTCTCTCTTCAAAAAAACAAAAACAAAAACAAAAAACCTGGCAGCTAAAAGCACTTTATGAGTTAGATTAAGTATTCCAAACAATAAAAACCTGCCAATGTGCTGATAAAGGTATAAAGGCTAAGAATTTCTCAAAAAAAAAAAAAAAAGCAATCTAACTAAACAGATTAAATTATAAACCTATATGAAATATACAACAGTTGGCATTTCCACTAAAACGCATAGCTAGTAACATCTGATGGTAATCAACACTGCATTTAATAAGTAAATGATGAACAGCAGAAAAACACAACAATGTACTTCTTAAATGTTTCAGTGAAACTCCACCATTTTGGCTTCCTGTAAGGAGGTATTTGTAGACGCATTTGTTCACATTTTATATACCATTAAACTGAAGGAGCTCTATTTTCTGGAAGGGGATGGCAGTAAAGAAAAAAATTATTTTTGAAAAACAACCAAGAATCTTCCCAAATTCAAATTTAGGGTGGTCTTCTCCATTTACTTCCTCTCAACATGTACACACTAGAGCTAATTTATTTCTATTTTCTCATTTCTTTTTGGGAGGGATACTAGGGATTGAACCTATGGCCTTACACACTAACACTGAGCTACAACCCCAGTTCATAAAGCTATTTTAAAATTCAAAAGATTTAAAAATTCTACACAATAACTGTATTTTACCTTACATCAAGGGTAACTAAAGAGACACCTTGGTGATCATTGTAGGGACAGAAGACATACTTTAATTCCGACAGACATCACAAAACTAGAAAATAATTGCAGCCTCAAAATATACTAGAGCTGGGCTGGAGTGGTGGCTTGGTGGTTGCAGCACTTGCCTGGCATGCACAAGTACTCGAGTTCAAACCCCAGCACCACGTACACAAAGAAGTGTCCAGGGAATGAAGGTTACATGAAAAACTCAATAAAAATTGCTTCTCTGTCTCCTCTTTCTTTAAAAAAAAAAAAGATACTAGAGCTAAAGATTACCAGAATAACTTTCAAATAATTTAGTAGTAGGTACCAATTTTCTATCATGAAGGTAACAATAAATTATTATTTGGCTCATTTAGCCATCCTGGACCTGGCATATTACCCAAAATTTACAGTGCTCACTTGGAGTCACTCCTGATAGTGTGTTACTTACCTGGGATTACCCTGATAATGATTATTAGGCTAAACTTCAATAGCTTGGGTGCACTGTAGACTTGTCCTGAAATACACTTTACTCAGCTGATTCTTAAGTAAAGGAGCTAAGATGGGCAATATTTTAAATCATGAAAGCTCTCTTTCAATGTAATTTTCATAGTCTTTTCTTTTTATCTGTCATTGTTTATTACTGTTTTGGCTACATTCTCTACATTTCAGCAGCATCTTAAAGAGACAATGCGTCTATGTACAATGAAAAACAAAATGGCTTGCAATGTCAGAAATAACAGCCACAGTTTAACTGCACAATACCAAGGAGAACCTGTGGTCAGCACAGCCTGTTTTCTGCAACATGGACAACTCACATGTAAGTATCACAACATGAATGTGACAAAGAAAAAGTCCTCATAGCAGTGAAATACAGCATTCTGAAAAATATTGGTTTCTACCATACAAGGCAGTTAGAAAATGTTCACATTTTAACAAATCTGTACAAACCACAAGAAACTTTTTTTGATGGGACTATAATCCCACCTTGATGAAAGAACCTTCTACAAGTGTAGAATATCCATGAACATTTTATAAATCTAGTATCTATGTGCTCCACAGCCCTAGAACCCAAGAAACTGATTTAGAGAACTCAATATTCCCAACATGGATCATTTTTACATGCCTTGATTGTTAATGAATGCCTGCTTTTAATCTCTATAATATACAGTCAACTTTCACCTTCAAGGAGCTCATTCAATTCTTTTAGCAAAGAAGCAACATCATTTTAGCAGCAATTAAAGCGCCTTCAAGAAGACTTAAAAAAAATACAATATCCAATTAGAAAAGCCATATTTTTAAACATTTGTACAAGAATAAGCTGCTGAAACTTAGTAATTGAAATAGGACATCTGTACAACAATTTACAACAGAGCTAGAAGGGAATTTTATCATTATCCTGCATAGAACTGGTCTACATTTGGTTACATACTGTCTTGTTTTAATGAACAAGGCCTGGTAATAAAAGAAAAATACCTGTTAATTTTAACATGTTGAAAACACTGGAGATACTACAATTTAGTGAATTCAACTGATTTCAAAACAAGCTGATTTTTTTTTTTTTTTGTCAAAGCTGTAAAGTAACTAGGACTAACATCTCTCCCTTTAATATAACCAGTGAAAAAGAACGGACATGTGATTTCGAGGTACAACTTGGTAAAAGCCAGAATAGGCAAATGACAAAGTCTAACTTTGTTCTAAGATTCTAACTCTCACATTCTATTATAAAACACAATGGCCACTGTCATTCAGTTCTTACTTTGGTTTCAGCAGATTAACTGCCGAATGCTGAAGAATGTATCCAGGCACTGTAGTTCTTGTGTTAGAAATATGTCTCATATTTTTTCCATGTGTTTTTAAATAATGAAAAACTACCCTTCAATTAGAACTCTCTAGTAACAATCAAATATATTTAAGTATTACAAACGTTATTTACAGTGTTCCCCCAAATAAACAAACAAAAAACCCATTTTTCTTCTATCTTAACATGGTATTCCTGCCTCTGTGTAACAGGCAGTCATCCTTCACTGCTCAAGGTCAGAGTAAGAAGTGTGCATTCATTCACTGTCCATGATCCACTCTCATACAAATGATGTTGTGAAGAACTTCAGTTCACAAACAGTTCCTAACCATGTCCCATGTAGAAAAGAACACACACACAAAAAAAACCACTCAAATGCTCTCAAATTCAAGTTTGCATCTGGAAGCAATTCAAAGATATCATGCCGATTTTGGAGGAAAGTCAGTAAGTAATTATGCTTGAAGAAGGGGGAGTAGGGGATGCTGTCAGCCCAGCCATGTGTAAGTTTCCTGAAGAATTTGATCTTCTCATATGTGGGAGAAGGTATGGGTCATTTGCCAACTGGTGAACATCAAATCGATCCTCTTTCCGGTATGCCAAACAACGTCGTATGAAGGCCTTAAAAGAAAAAAACAAAGTCAGCAATTAAAATGATCGTTTTCCCTTCTAAATATCAATTCACTTGGTCCTACAGAAGGTTGGACACATTTCAGATTATAAATAGGGGCTGGAGTGGTAGCTCAGCAGCTGTGGCCTTGTGGCCCTTGCCTGGCATGCACGAGTACACAGGTTCGAACCCCAGCACCATGTACACAGCAAAGTGTCCAAGCAACAAAAGTCACATGAAAACTAAATAAAATTGATTCTGTCTTCCTCTCTCTCTCACTGTCCCTTTCTCTAAAAAAAAAAAAAAAAAAAAAAAAAGATTATTGAAAGCTCAAACTTTAAAAATTCTTACACCAAATTCAACTCTCTGCTTCACAATTTTTGGTACCATGTTAGTTGGGGTTGTTTGTATATTTGTAGTGTTGAGGATACAGCCCAGGGCTCTGTACATGCTAGGCAAGTGCTGTACTACTGAGCTGCATTCTGCAATCCTAGTCTAAATTATTATTGCTTCCCTTTAAATTTACTGCTATAAAGTTACATTTCTGCCAACAAATTTCTTAAGGCTTTCTTTTTTTGGTACCAGGGATTGAATTCAGGAGCACTTAACCACTGAGCAACATCCCCAACTCCCCCTACCCCATTTTAAATTTTTTATTTTGAAACAGGGTCTCACTAAATTGCTGAGGATTACTGTCATGTGCCACTGTGCCCAGCAAGACTTCTTTTTCAAATCTTTTTGTTCTTCTACTAAACAACATTCTCACCCTTATCCCATTTTAATGTCCATTTAGCTTAACCAAATGGTAAGATGGTCTTTTTAGTCACAATACTTTTTCCCACTGAGCATAAAGACTTTCTTTAGGTGAAGACAGCACTAAAGTGACACTTCATTAGGGATTGTTTCTTAAGTGAACTCTGCACTATGACAATTTTTAAAAAGCGAAACAATGAAATATAATCACCACTTTTTCTCCTCTATATTCCTTGAGAATAGCTTTTTACCAAAAATTTTTATGAAAGTTGCATATTTTTAGAAAGAAAAAAAAAACCTGCAAATTTTAAGTACTCAGTATAAAGTGAAGGTATCTATGTAACTGGTAACCAGATTAAGAAATGTTACCAGAACTTCAGAGGCCTCCTCATGCCCCCTCCCCTCTACACATTGGCCCAGTGACCACTGAACCACAGAAATCTTTCCCATGACTTCTAATACCACAACTGAGTTTTGCTTCTTATGAACTTTACGTAAATGAAACCACAGACCATGTTCTCCTTTGCCTGCCTTTTTTTTTCTTAGTGTAATATTTGTGAATCCATTCACTCTTTTTGGCAACAGATAAAATTTTCTCAAGGGATAACTGATAATTGTTTGTTATTGGGGATTGTACCCAGGGGCATTTGACCAATGAGCCATACATTCCCAGCCCCTTTTATTTTTTATTTTGAGATAGGGTCTCACTAAGTCGCTTAGGGCTTCACCAAGTTGCTGAGGCTGCCTTTGAACTTGGGATCCTCCTGCCTCAGCTTCCTAAGCCACTGGGACTAATAGGCAGATGCCACTTCACCCGACTGATAACTAATAATTGTTTCCCTTTTTTTTTTTTTTTTTTTTTTAAGAAAGAGGAGACAGTGAGAGAAAGAGAGAAGCAACGTCTATCCAGTTTTTCAAGTAACCTTCATTACTCAGACACTTTGTTGTATACATGGGTGCTGGGGTTTGAACCTGGGTACTTGCACATGCCAGGCAAGCGCCGCAACCACCGAGCCACCGCTCCAGCCCCTGTTTCCCTTTCTTATTGCTGATACTGAGAAATAACTTTAGCTTGTCTTGAAATTTTTAGCTAACCATAAATTCGTGAATTAAGGCATTTGAAGGGAAAACTATACAACTAAGATATATGCCATTGAACACATGTTTAATCACATTAAAAAGTGACTATTTTCACCTTCTTTACTTTGAAATTCATTAAAAGCAATTTTTGTTTAAAATATGCCTAGTAATTGTCATCATTTTTACCACGGTCAGTTTACTCCTATTTACCTTAAAGTCTATTTCATTCCCTTAGAGGTTTTATCTTTCTTAGTCTCTAACAAATAAAAGTTTCAGAGTCCACTCTGAAAGTGATTAAGATGAGGAAAAAAATTAAAGGTGACTGATATGGCAGAAAGCAGAGTCTGAGGAGTGAAAGGCTAGCAACAGCAAGGCTAAGAAGTACGTAACAAGTGAACCAAGACAAGACACCCACAGGTTATTAACGGGAAAACACTTTATGGCAAAGGTGCATTCCACAGGGATAAAAAAATGATGTGGAAACCCTTCGCTAGCCTTCCGAATTCCAGATCCCAAAAAGTGATTATGGAACCTATAAGGTCTCAGGATAGAACCAGAGAAGGCTAAATGACCTACCCTGTGTCACATTCCACTCATTCAGAGACATTTCTGTTAATATTTAAAAAATTAATAAATGGATCTTGCTTTGACTTAATTCATTTAATTTCTGTTCTCAATGAGGAGCTATAGAAAGGGAAGACAGGATTCAGGTGCAAGTATGGCCATGATCTTTTTTTGGAGGTTTTGAGGACTGAACCCAGGGCTGCTCTGTCAATGAGCAGCAGCCTTTTATTCTGATACAGGATCTTACTCAGCTGCCCAGGCTGGCCTCAGACTTGCTCTTTCTCTGCCTCTTGAGTAGCTGGAATTACAGGTTTGTACCACCACAGCCAGCAAGATCTTTTTAAAGGAATCATTTGCCTTATTAAAATAATTACATTCTACAAGAACAACACTACATTTCTCTTTTAATTTGTAAAAATCTTATCACTGTTCAAATAACTTGAAAAGAACAATAAAGATTTAAGGAACAAACAGAATGCTGAATGAATCCAATAAAAGCTGAGTGAGGTAACACAAAACTCAGCACACCTTTAATTATGAAGGCTACTATGATTGAAACCTCTAACAGTGTAAAAGAATAACAGAAACATAGAAACTATATGAAGCCTGCTTATGAATTACTGTTATGTCCTGGACTAATCACAACAGAAAAAACAAAACTTCATGCATTTATTTTATGAATTACATGGGGTTTTAAAAGGAGAAGACTCCAACAAGAAGTCAGAGAGAAATGAGCTTTGAGATGAGTATGACAAAGCAGGAGTAAAAATATAAATATGAGGGGCTGGAGCGGTGGCTCAGTGGTTACAGCACTTGCCTGGCATGTGCAAGTACATGGGTTCAAACCCCAGCACCCACATACACAACTAAATGTCGGAGCAGTGAAAGCCATGTGAAAAACTCAATAAAAATTGATTCTCTCTGTCTCTCTCTCTCTCACTGTCCCTCTCTCTTAAAAAAAATTAAATAAATAAATAAATAAATAAATAAAAAAGAAAGAAAGAAAGAAAGGAAGGAAGGAAGGCAGGCAGGCCGGGGCTGCAGCGGGTGCTCTGCGGTTGCGGCGCTTGCCCAACATGCGTGAGTACACGTGTTTAACCCTCAGCACCCATGTACACAGCTAAGTGTTGGAGCAACAAAGGCCATGTGGAAAACTCAATAAAAATTGATTTTGTCTCTCTCTCCTTCACTGTCCTTCTCTCTTAAAAACAAACAAACAAACAAAAAAAAAAAAACCAAAACAAAGGCCAACAGGATGAAGGCAGGAGGATATTCAACTTGAACCAAATCTTGCAATTAATTAGAAATATCTATTTCCTATTATTTTATTACAGAAACATATGGTTTACAGCTGGGACACACGTGGATCATACTGCATAGCCCTCAAGAGCCAATGCGAGGCAGCACAGAGGTCACGGGTGTGTCCTGTGTCTAGCAGGGACAGACACTTCCGAGCCACAGCTCGGCTACCTGCTTGCTGGCGAGATTCTGAGAAGGCACTTTTGTTGTGGTGTGGCTGATTTCTCGCTTTACAAAAGAGACAGTATTTTATAAGGTTGTTATATACATAAAAATAATAAATGGGAGTTGTTATTATGTCTTTTATTCATTCTTAAGCACTTAAAATTTTATCTCATTATTAATATAAGTTGATTATACATAAAAGTAATGATAAGCCCAGATATTGTGATTTTCCCTAATTTTCAAAGCAAGCTGATGTGAAAAAAAACTCAGGAACCCTATTTGGGTTCTTAAAGGATGAAAACTATAATAACAAAAGGATAAAGCAGCCCCTTTTTCTAGAGCAAATCACCAGCCCCATTACAGATCACCTGTAATGGTGACTCCTGTCAGGGTACTTACTAGTAAGTACTTACTGTGTTGTAACCACAACTGAAAGTTACTGCACAAAACTTATATAGGTGAATTAATACCTTGGCTTCACTGCTTACAACTGGTTTTACAGGGAACTGGACTTCTGTGGCTTTTAATATTGTATTTTCTTGAAGAATGTCTTGTTGAGATTGATTGTGACCAAATGGCTTTAAAAAAATAAAATAAAATGTTAGGAAATTTATCTCACAAAATATTTAAAACAAAGATATCATCAGTGAACACCCCAAAACAAATGGCTTGTTTTCTAAAGATCTTTTCCTCTGTTATTCAGAAGTTGGGAAACAGTCTCACAGAAGCCAGTTTCTAACTGGGCAGGCTGAGAAAGCTTATGTAATAACAATCCTTAGCACAGTGAAGGTGATGTAAGGAGGAGAAGAAAATAATGCTGTTACAATATAAAATATTAAGAAAAAATGGCTCTGGATTTGGGAGTTACGAGAGCTAGGTTTGGCTGTAACATGCTCAGAATTTTTAGACAAATCTGTTAACCTCTCTTCCCATAGTGATGCAGGAATGAGGTGGGAAATAACTACAGCAACTTGTACTTCTAACTTTAATATAAAAAAAAGGTTTGGAGCCAGGATCAGTGGTACATGCCTATAATCCCAGCTACTTGGAAGTCTGAGGCAAGAGAATCCCAAGTTTGAGGCCAGACTCAGCAACTTAGCAAGACTTTTTCTCCAAGTAAAGAAGAAAAAGGGTTGGGGATGTAGCTCAGAGGTAGAGTGCTTATGGGTTCAATCTCCAGTACCAAAAACAAATAAATAAAGTAAGTTTGGAAGAATTAAAATTAAGTTTGATAGTATTTTTCCGAGGACTCACAGTGGGAAACTATGGGCAGGTCAAACTGTGAGGAGGTTGGATGATGGTGAGTATTAAGAAAAGTGTAAAGAATGGAGAAGAATGAAAATGTTTGACTTGAGTGTTCCTAACAGCAAATGTTATTAGCACTGTTAACAGGTACAAAAGGGGGGGTCAGTAAACTGGCATATTAAAATAATTCTGATCCATAGAAATTTTAGGAAGAAACAAAAGACTGGCTTTCCTTGGAAAAATCTAAATTGACTTCAAATTAGTAAATCTGGCATTTAGCAGAGAAAATTCAAGCTCGTTTACACAGCTGAAGCTAATGTAACTTACCTTTCTACCATAAAGACACTGAAAGAAGATGACACCAACTGACCACACGTCAACCTTATTGGAAATCTTTGGTGGCTCTTTTCCAACTACAAAACATTCAGGAGGTAAATACCTACGTAATTATTTGGGAGAGAAAAAAGAAAAGGATACCATTAACAATCTTTAAATCTTAGAATGCACATTTTAGGTGTTGGAACAGTGGCTCAACGGTTACGGCACTTGCCTGGCATGCATGAGGATGTGGGTCTGAGCCCCAGTACCATGTACACAATGAAGTGTCGGAGCAACAAAAGCTACATGAAAAACTAAATAAAATTGATTCTCTCTCTCTGTCCCTCTCTCTTAAAAAAAAAAAGCACAATTTACCCATTTATAAACCTTAAGTGTTTTCATGAATGAAATATATCAATCAAACTTCTAAAGCATTCATATTGCTATCATTTGATTTCAGAGCTCAAAAACATAACTGTGATATAGTATATTTTGTGTCTACATATATATCTACAGAAACAAAAATTATCATTAGAGATTACCAGATTCTAAAATTCATATTTCTTCCTAAAATTTGTATCAGAGCACATGGTTCTCTTGGTTTAACCACCAGGAAAGCACTAACTGACATCAGGAAGAGAGGAGGAAATAAAACTAATTTTTTTTCTAAGTGATACTGATAAATCTTTAAGTTTCTGAGGATGACAGTAAATTTATTAAAGCAATATATGTCTATTCTAAAATTATGGATGGGCCATCTCAGTTTCTAAACACATAGCTTAATAATATGACTGTAGAAACTAACTAACCATTGTTTTGGAAACACTTTCTATAGGAAATACAGTCCACGTCCTACACGGAATGCCATGACGGCATCTCCTTCCTGCACAGCTCCTTATCTCATGGCCACTTGGTAAGAGGGAAATTTCCTTGTGCTGCCCTTCATTAGTTAATCCAGAGCAAGAAGAAAACAAATAATGAGTATGTTATACAGAAGAGGAACAATTTCCTGTTCAGAACATGATTTTCAAGCCGTCTTGAAAGAGGCAAGGTTTCTACCAAAGAGAGCCTTTTTTTGTTGGTTTAACCATTAGAATTCTAAGATCTTGTGAAAAAAATTAAGCTTGTTATTAAAAAAAAAAAGTCTACTAAAGACTACTCATCAAATCTACTAACTTGTAGGTTAGAAATTTAAAAGATGATTTTCTTGAAATATGTAAGGGCTGACACTGTCATTTTATTATCCATTTCATATTTCTAGGAAATGCCACAAGCAGAATTTGAAACTTAAAAATGACGTAAAAAGAATACTTGAATATGATTAATCCCTTTTCATGAAAATAAAATATATACAGATCTGTGGCATCTTGTAGAACGGGGTATCATGGGCCCAGGTAAGCTCTAGGAAAACTGAAACCCTCAGTCACATTTATGTCTGCAGGCACAATTCTATTCAATTAAAATGAGTCCATATCTCTTCCCATTAAAATTTCACTCCTTTACTAAATAAACTATATTCTGGAAACTAAGTTTGTTTTGAGATTTTATAGTCTATATTCTCCACTTTGGTGATTCTGCCAATAAATGTGAAAATTCAGAGAGTTTTTTATAAACACCTATGTACTCTGTAGACATGATGTTCAGTTAGATTTTTATCTGTGAATGGGTTCTATCTGGACTTATATCTACATGTATGAACTCTCTTAAATGGGAGTTTTAAGAATCAAGTCCTAAGACTAAGAATATGCTGAATTCATCACTCATATATAAACAACAGAGCATCCACTTCCCACAAAGACTTCAACCACAAAACCACTACAGAAGGCTTGATGCTTAGTTTTTACTTTTAATAGCTATTATATTTATATAAGTATCTATATTATGATAAATATAACTCTAACATATAGAAGAAAACCCATGAATTATCTATTAGTTTCTAGCTTATGGGTACCGAAGTCATTTGCTAATGCCTTGCACATCATTCTCTCTCTGGTTTGCTGGTGTTTGCAGTTAAGAAGAGAAGAGAAAGAAGGATAATCATAGTATTCTCCTTCACAAGTAAAAAACAATATCAATACCTTCACCACAATAATTTCAAAGACTACATAAACGTAAAACTAAATTCTCATACTAACACTGGGAGCTAATCTAGATAATTTTGATATTTTTGACAAAATGTTTACCAGTAAGTGCCTGCCCCTTGGGAAGTTAGATCCATTCCATCTACACCATAGCTATCATCATCCATAATCTTGGACAGACCAAAATCAGTGATCTTGATTTCTCCACATGCTGTTCCATCTACCAGGAGGATATTTCCTAAGAACAAAATATATGATTCTTTTTATAATACATATGTGAAAAACATTATCTTTAGCCCTTAAACTAACTTTGGGGAAGTAAATATTTATTTAAAATGTGGCAATATAATTAAAAACACTTATAATTTCCCTAGTATTCCACTGAAGTTTTATAAACTAAACCAAAAAGCATGTTTTCAGAGGACTTAAATGAATATGACTTTCTAAAACTCACACTGTTTAGAACTTAAAAATTAAACACATATTATTAATTACCTGGTTTAAGATCATAATGTATAATAGGAGGTTTGATCTCATTGAGATATCTTAGTGCATTTACAATCTGCATTACAATAGACCTAGCTTCTTTCTCTGACATTAATTTGTGTTGCTTCAGATAGAAGTCCAAGTCATTGCCTTCACAGTATTCTAACACTGTACAAAAGCTACAACAGAAAAGAAAAACAAATAATCAGATAACTATTATCCAGTACTTTAGAATCACAATGGAGAATATTTATATCATCAATCATAGGACAAAGAAAGCAAAAGCAGAGATATCTTTTCCTAAAACTTAAATCTTATATTCACTTACGTATCTGTGTCCAAGGAAAAGTAATCATAGAGTTTAACTATTCTGGGGTGATCCAGTTCTTTGTGTATTCTATATTCTCTGCAGGCATGTCTACAGGAAGAGAGTGTGTTAATTCTCCATTACTATTAAAATTTTCAATTTATAAATTCTGTAAAAGACTAATATTTACTTGTGGTAGTTCTCTTTTTTCTCATCTCTCCAGCTTTTATTAAGCTGATGGATCTTCACAGCAGCATATCTTTGTTCATACAGGTCAAAAGCCTAGGATTAAAGGCAAAGATCAATGTTCACAAACCAACTAACTAAATAAATATATATTTTAATTTTAGTGAAAAATTTTGCAATGATATTAGAATAACATTACCACTTTTAGTGATCATCTCCTCAAATACTATATATAATTCAATGACATTTACTAAAAACTAAGATATAAATTTCATGGTGATAAATCAGAGAAAACCTTAGTGTGAGTTTTCATGTTCAAGTTTATAAATGTTAACAGACTGAAGCAAGATCAATCAATAACGCCAGTATTTATTTTGAAAATGGACCTGGCTCCTCTACACCAGTAGCAGTGGTAGTAAGCAGCTAGGAAAATAGGTGGCTGTGATGCTGTTCTGTCAGTTGGGGAAAACAAACTTTTTCAACCTGTCCTTTTCTGGCAAACACTTTCCTACTTATTTTCTTCTTTTATTGGAAAACCAACAAGTTCCTAATAATTTCCCAATTATTGGGAAAAAAACCCCTATACTGTAATTATGGAACTGTCCAACATATATAAAAGTAAAAAGTAGTATAATGAACCCTTATATACCCACCATCCAGTTTCAAAAATTATGAACATTTTGCAATTTTTGCTTTATCTATTCCCTACTAGACATAATTTTTTGCTTGAAGTGTATTTCTCTCTCACTCTTACTTTTTGTATTGCTAAGGATGGAACCCAGGGTCCCATGTATGAGAGGCAAGCACACTACCACTGAACTCCTATCTTCAGCCTCCCAAGCTTATTTTTCCTTGACCTTATTAATTAATTTACTTACTGCAGTGCTGGGGATTGAGTCCAGGGCCCTGCACATGCTAGGCAAGAACTCTACCATTGAGTCACATCCCTAGCCCTCCTTAAATATTTCTGAAAACAAATCCCAAACTATACATTATTTTATTCATAATTTTTCAGTATTTATCTCTTAGAGATAAGGAGTTTTAAAAGTAACCATTTATCTTTATCATTACTATTGTAACATCAATAGTACCACCCAATCTGTCTTTGATATTCTGTGGTCATCTAAAAAAAAAAAAAGTATTTTTTTGGTGCTTAGATTTGTTCAAATCACCAAGATTTTTTTTTAAATTAAAAATAACAACACTTGGTCATGATGGATAATTTCCTTAATAATTTTTTGGATACGGTTTGCTAGTACTTTGTTGAGGATTTTTGCATCCACGTTCATAAGGGATATTGGTCTGTAGTTTTCTTTTCTTGATGTATCCTTGTCCGGTTTTGGTATCAGAGTTATGGTTGCTTCATAAAAAGTGGATGGGAGCATTCCCTCCTTTTCAATT
>PVKS010017949.1:0-41012 GCA_004027875.1 Aplodontia rufa
GCAGTCAGATCACTGGTTGCTTCTCCATCCCTTCTCCTTTTCAGATCACATAATACTATCCTAGCCAAATTTGCCTTTGCTTCACTCATCATTTAACCTTCTGAGTCAGTTGTTTTTTTCTTAAGTATATGATTCTCTTCCTCAGCACTGAGGTCTCATGAATTTTTATAATTTTTGTTGTTAATGAATTGTTTCATTAAATATGTGCATGTATCTAAGCTGCTCATACTCCATGTGTCATTTCTGATTATATCCTAAACTAAGTAGACTTCTCCTCCTAGGGTATGGTATCAAAGATATGGAAAAAGCCTCCTCCTTGAGATTTGTTTTATACTGAATTCTGCCCCTGCTACTAGTAGTAATAGTCAATTTGGGGTACTGCTATGATTGTGCTTTTTTTTTTCTTTCCCCAGTACTACTTGAATTGAATCCAACGGCTCTTTACTGAGCTGTATCCCCCACTCTTTTTAATTTTTGACATAGTCTCACTGAGTCACACAGGTGGGCCTCAGATTCAGCCTCCCAAGTAGCTGGGATTATAGGTGTGCATCACCATGCCCAACTTGTTTGGTTTTTTCAAATTTTGCCCCATTCCAAAAAGGAATTGAGGGGCTGGAGTGGTGGCGCGGCAGTTATGGCGCTTGCCTGGCATGCACAAGTACACGGATTCGAACCCCAGCACCACGTACACAGGGAAGTGTTGGAGCAATGAGGGTCAATGAGAAACTAGATAAAGATTGATTCTCTCTGTCTTTCACTGTCCCTTTCTTAAAAAAAAAACCACAACCACCACCAAAAAAAAAAAACAAAAAAAGGAATTGAGAAGGCTGTGAATGTGGCTCAATGGTAGAATGCTTGCCCAAAAGTAATTGAGATTGATGGGGCTGGAGTGAGTGGTGGCTTGGCAGTTTCGGCGCTTGCCTGGCAAGCACAAGGACCTGGGTTTAGGCCCCAGCACCACGTACACAACTAAGTGTTAGAACAACTAAGGCCATGTGAAAAACTAAATAAAGTTGTTTCTCTCTGTTAAAAAAAAAAAAAGTAATTGAGATTGTTGAATTTGGAGTTAGCCTGCTTGCTTCCTCACCCCAGGGATAAAACTAAATTAACTTTGTGGTTTCTGTACAGAAGTTTTTCTTAACCATCCAAAAAAAATTCTTTAGCAGTTGGGAAACATTAGAGCCTTGATCAAAGATAGCATTCTGCCTAAGGCTTGCTGCTTTCAGAGCCGTTCAAGGATATCATTTTGATCATCGGGAGCATATTTTTATTTATTTGATTTATTGTTTTTTTAAAAGAGAATCAATTTTATTTAGTTTTTCATGTGACTTTCATTGCTCCAACACTTCGTTGTGTACATGGTGCTGGGGCTCAAACCCACCTACTCATGCATGCCAGGCAAGCACTGTAACCGCAGAGCAACTGCTCCAGCCCCTGGGAGCATAATTAACTCCTAACTCCTGCATCCAATTCTGTTATTCAAACCAATTTATAATCTTCTGTACTTGGGTATTTCAACAACTGTAGGGAAATAGGAAACAAATATCTGCACACTTGTGATATGTGTTATGAATCAGTTGGTCCTAAAGAATTGTAAAAAATGGATATTCCACATCTGTTTGCAGAATGTTGTGAGATAATCTGGGTGTCAATTGTTTCTGGAGGCCAGGATCACTGGAAAACAGTGATCATTGTAGGTAGCAGAAATTATATCAGGCACTCCTTTTTTCCCTTTGATGATAATAAGGATAACAGACTCTCTGGAAATCATCAATAATTAAGATTATATCTATATGAATTTACAGATAAACAACATTGTTCTGGTAAATCCTAATACTATCCTCAAAATTGATAGAATAACACCACTGGGGCTGGAGCGGTGGCTCAGCGGTTTCGGCGCTTGCCTGGCAAGCACGAGGACCCGGGTTCATACCCCAGCACCACGTACACAACTGAGTGTTAGAGCAACTAAGGCCATGTGAAAAACTAAATAAAGTTGTTTCTCCCTTTCTCTGTCTCTCTCACTGTCCCTCTCTCTTTAAAAACAAAAACAAAAAAAAAATAACACCACTAGTCTGGGGAGATCTTTTTTTAAATACTGGAGATAGAAACCAGGGGCACTGCCACTGAGCTGCAGCCCCACACCAGCACCCTCCCATCCCCTTATTTTTCTTTGCAAAGCTAAAGAATGAACCCAGTAGTGCTCTACCACTGAGCTACATACCCAGCCCTTTACAAATATATAAATATATATAGAGAGAAAGAGCGTGGGAGGGAGGGAGGATGATGGCCTTGGCAGTTTGCTGAGGCTGGCCTTGAACTTGTGATCCGCTTGCCTTAACAGCCCCCCAAATTGTTGGGATTACAGCTGTGCATCACTGACAGAGAAATGTGTTTGATCAAGTCGTATCTCACAGGGCTGCTCTTAAGAGAGGAGGGCAGTGGGAAAGAGAGAGAGACAGTGGAGACAGAAAGAATTAATTTTTTATTGAGTTTTTCACATGGCTTTCATTGGTCTGATACTTAGTTGTGTACATGGGTGCTGGGGTTTGAACCCGTGTACTTAGGCTTGCTGGGCAAGTGCTGCTGTAACTGCTGAGCCACTGCTCCAGCCCCCACCCTTTTTTTTAAGAGCGAGGGAGAAAGAATTCTATTTAATTTTCTTTGCTCTGACACTTTATTGTGTGTGTGTTGCTGGGGTTCAAACCTGCAACCTCACACATGCCTGGCAAGTGTCATAACCCTGACCCACAGCTCCAGCCCCAAGGGCAGCTGTATTACTGAGTTACATCACAGCCTTTTTTTTTTTCATTTTGAGACAGGATCTTGCTAAATTGCCCAGGCTGGCCTGGTATTTGCCGCCTTAGTGCCTCAGCCTCCATAGTTGCTTGGATTAGAGGCTAAGTACCTGCACTCACATGACTTCTTGCCATGTATGAAACAAGCAATTATGTTACTACTTGAGAAATTCCTGTAATGATCTGGAAGGACTCCCTTCAAGACTTTGTGTAACAAAGTGAGATAGCAATAAAGAATTAGGCTGGGAACACAGGAAGATCTTTCATTGAGCGCAATTTCATGTAAATTTTTTTTCGGTATCTATGCAGTTATTAAGAAGTGGAAATGTTTCTAAGGTTGGCTTATAATGGTCCTTTCTCCTTACATATAATTCTCTTAAATTTATGATTTGCACTGAATGTATTCACGAATAATTTATATCTATTGATGAATTTTAGACCTTTTTTTTTTTTAAGTAATTATTCCTTGAATTTTGTTACTTCCAGCTGATCAAAGTCAGAGCAGTGGAAAATTTGCAATGGAAAAGGCCAGCAGAGTGGCACAGTCCTGTAATCCCAGCAACTCTACCGATTTAGGCGGGAGGATCTGAAATTCTAGGCCAGCCTCACCAGTTTAGCGCGATCAAAATAAAAATGAAATGGAATGGGGCTGCAGGTCAGTGGTAACGCGCCCCTGGGTTCAATCTCCAGTATTAAAAAAAAAAGTATAAAAATTGTAAGTATCTAGAATAGACACATAACCTGTGTTGGTGATGTGCTGATTTCTTGAGGAATGAGGTGATTATAAAGGATCACCTTCGGAAGTGTAACAGACTGCAAGAATTGATTTTTGGTTTTGATTTGGTAAAATCCTGCAGTTAAGCGAGGGGTGGTGGTGGTTGCCTCTAATCACACTCAGTGTTGCAAAGTTCCTCTTCCGTGACTAAGGGACATCCTGACCCGTCCATGTGTTGGGACAGGACCGAAGAGCCGAAGAGGCTGCGGGCACTGCTCCCCTCCCCGCCGCCCGGGCCGGCGCGATCCAAGATGGCTCCCCGAAGCAGGTAACTAAAACGCCGAGTGGTTTAGAGCGCCCCCAACGGCGGGGGCCGCGGCGGGGCGAGAGGCCCGCTCACCTGCGCGCCGCGCCGCCAGGGGCGGGCCGCCGACTGGATTTTGAGTCAGGCACGTCTGCGGCTGCCTACGTACCCTGCTCTGCCATTAGGACCGCCCACCTCGAGAGACTTCCTGGATGGCGCTCACACTAGCCCGCTGGCAGAGGCCGGCTCCGGGCCCGCCATTGGTGGGTGGGAGCGAAGGTGGGCGGGCCCCAGGGAGCAGGGACTACTAGCAGGCTGGGTTGAGGCGAGGGCTGGCCATGCTCCGCCGGAAGGCGCCTTGTTCTCCGAGACGGTGAGTGGAATCGCTGCCTGGGAAGGAAGCACCCGCGCTCGTTCAGGTAGGCTTCCCGCTCACGCCTGCTCTTCAGCGCTGGTCCAGGCGTCTTTCCAAGGGCTCTGGCTCTCAGGGTGGCTTCAGCACCTCAGCCAGTCTCCCCTCCCTCGCGTCCCCTGCCCGTCCGCAGTTGCGAGGGATCAGGTGCTGAGTGATGGTCTGGACTGAACCATTCTCCTTTGTGAGAGGCCGGGGGAGAGGGCGGCTGCCGGCCCGCGGGGTCCGAGTAGGGCCAAGCCGCGAGGGGGCTGCTTGGGCCACCGTGGAGTTTTTAGAGCTTGTCATTGCATTACTGGGCGTGGTGTATATTTGAGGCAGCGCCTTGTTCTTCTTCCCGATTCAGAATAGGAAAAACTCCCCGACTCCGTTTGGATACTCCATACTTTGGACTTAGAAGTGGGAGGTTAGGGCTTTTACCTTCTCCCTCCCTCTCTCCTTCCCTCCCTCCCTTCCTTCAGGCTTTCCTTCCTCTCCCCCCGCCCTGCTTACTTAATAATAAAAGTGGGTAGGAAAGCATAGATCGAGTGTATGCAGATTGTTGCTCACTCTTGGTGTAGTTTCCGTAGGTCTTCTGGGAGTGAAGAGCAGGCTATTGGAGAGTGTGTAGAAATGGTGAGAATAGAAGAGCTCAAGCCTTTTATCTCCTCTGACAGGTCTGCAGAGCTCACTGGTTTTTCTGTTGCATTATATAAACTCTTCACTGTCAGAGGACCCCGCTTCCTACATCATACGAATGCAGTCTCTTTATTTACCTGTCTGTAGTGTAGCCGGAAATTTCTCTGCCATTGCAGCAGCTTTGCAAATGCTGCCACCTTTTAAGGGGTAGTCGTGAGTAATTAAGGTCTTCACAGAAGACGTATGTAGTACATCAGTCTCTTCGATGAATGTGCAAAGTGAGCTAGAAGTAAAAACTCTGGCTTTTTTTTTTTTTTTTTTAAGAGTAGGCTCTGGAAAGTCTCAAGACACAAGCCAGGGGAGGTGCTTTATATTATCACATCAGCATCCTCAGAATATGTATCTCTGTGTTTTTCTGAGTTCATCAACTCAATCAAGGATTCCCTGACTGGGTTCTCCTCAGCTGAGGTCCTACCTGATGTAGAGCACTTTAGATACTAGAAAGTGAGCTTTGATTTGGATGTCTCAAGTAACGTCTTCTGCTTAGGCATTTCTTTTGTATGGTCACCCAGTAGGTTCCAGAACAAGTTGTAGTCAACTTCATGGTGCCAGAAGCGGGAAACTAGCTATTTTGGAATTTTTCCAACACTTAAAAATATTACAATAAGAAAAACATTATCTGTTTAAGAAGACCTTCTGTTGCAAGATTAGCTTGCTAGTGAGTCTGCAAGGCAAGGCAAAGGACATTGGACAAAAAAGGTAGCCATGTGCGTTGAAGAGACAGGTTGTGGGGGGAACTAGAGTATAGCTAGTGGTAGAGCTTGTGTTTAGCATGTATGAGTTCCTGGGTTCAATCACAGCATCTCCTCACCACCCCCTCTCCCTCCCTGCAAAAAAGGCTGGCTTGGGAGGTTTGAAATTGAAATAGCAAGGAGTAATGGATAGTGTAAGTCATTTGATGGGATTTGATGGACCAAAATGTAGGTCCTTGCACAGGTCACACCTTTCATTTGCTTGATCTATCTTGTGCATTTGGCCTGTTGATTTTGTCAGTTCTCAAATTGACAAATTCCTTTTTTGGGCTGGGGTTCAGTATTGGGGATCAAATCCAGGGCCTAGTGCATGATAGGCAAGTGTTGTACCATGAGCTACACCCAACAAAATCCTTTTTTTTTTCTTTTTAAAGAGAAGGACAGTGAGAGAGAGAGAGAGAGACAGAATCAGTTTTTATTGAGCTTTTCACATGGATTTCATTGCTCTGACACTTAGTTGTGTACATAGGTGCTGGGGTTTGAACCTGTGTACTTGTGCATGCTGGGCAAGCACTGTAACCGCCGAGCTACTGCTCCAGCCCCAAAAATCCATTTAGATATGGATAAAAAATGTGTCTGCTGAGGTGCTTGTGAATCACCAGTAAACATAGAGCTTGTATTTCCTAGGACTTTCTTTGCTGTAATACCCCTGGATGATTATCTTGGCATTATAGGACCCAGGACTCCAGAATTTTCATTGTAACAGGAAAAAAATATTTTATGTAAAGAATAGAGTTTCTCGGGCTGGAGCGGTAGCTCAGTGGTTTCGGTTTTGGTGCTTGCCTGGCAAGCATGAGGACCTGGGTTCAACCCCAGCACCACGTACACAACTAAGTGTTGGAGCAACTAAGGCCATGTGAAAAACTAAAGTTGTTTCTCTGTGTCTCTCTTACTGTCCCTCTCTCTTTAAAAAAAAAAAAATAGAGTTTCTGATAAGTAACAGAGGATGATGGCAGTATTTAAAATAAACCCTTCTACACATCCGTGAAAAGGGTGGTTTTTTAATTAATATTACGTAGTACTGCTACGTAATATTAATTCGTGGGTGCCAAGTTGCTTGCTTACTGAAAGAATGAGAGATTGAATGTTCTCATCTATGGAAGGACTGTAACATTCAGATTAATACTAAATGCTTTAGTAATATTGTTTGTCCACAGCCCTGGATGAGTTAAGCTGTCTTCTGAGGTTACATTGAGCCTAATACCTGAGAGAAAAACAGAAGACAGATATTTTTCTTGAACCTCTACCCTCAACTCTAAAAGTCACTGTGCTTCTGTACTTGCATTTAAGCAAATCCCTCATCTGCAGGTCTTTGTGTGACCTGTCCTTGCACTATTGTGAGCAACCTCATATGTTCAGTTTTACTTGTTGACAGAAAACATGATAGATCATCATGTTTTCTGTCACTCAATTTAAAGTTTTATATCTATCTTTAATTAATTTTTTATTCTTTTGCTTCACAAAGTTGATGATCTTCCTTTCATCTTCCTGATGATTCTGTTCACTTTGCTTTTTGTTTCAATTCACTAACATTGTCCTCTGTTGCCTCCCTATAGCAGAGACCATTTAAGGAATGTAGAGACCCTAATTTTCAAGATGTAGTTTCTTTGGTACCTACTACCTAACTAGCAGTTGTATTTATATTCAACAAAGTTGTTATATGAACAGTTTCCTATTACCTAGAAGTTTATTTAACCATTTACTGAGCCCTAAACTTTGACCTAGATAACTGTTTTCCCTTACTTTTTTTTGTGTGTTAATGAAGCCACAATTTAGCTATTTCTTGTGTATCTTTTTTTTTTTTTTTTAAGAGAGAAGGACAGTGAGAGAGAGAGAGAATCAATTTTTATTGAGTTTTTCACATGGCTTAAGTTGCTTTGACACTTAGTTGGTTACGGTTTGAACCCGTGTGCTTGTGCATGCCGGGCAACCACCAAGCCACCACTCCAGCCCCTTTTGTGTATCTTCTAATTCTATTTCATTTTGCCTTTTAATTTCATCATGGTGGGGCTGGAGGGTTTGAGAGCTTGCCTGGCATGCCCGAAGACCTGGGTTCAAACACTAGCACTATACACAGCTAGATGTTAGAGAAACAAAAGCTAGATGAAAAATACAAATAACATTCCGTCTTTCAAAAAAAATTATTTGTATGGTGAAGCAAGTTCACGTTTTTGTAGTTATTAAAGTTTTAAAAAATTTTTTCCCTCTTGTAATGGGAATTGAACTCAGGGGTACTTTACCACTGAGCTACATCACTAGTCTTTTTTATTTTTAACTGTTTATATATGTATGCATTGTTTGTACAGGGGATTGAATCCAGGGTAGCTTTACCACTGAGCTACATCCCAGGCTTTTTTTATTTTTTGAGACAAAGTCTTGCTATGGATCTCACCAAGTTGCCCAGGCTGTCCTGCAGCTTGGGATCCTACTGCCTCAGCCACCCCAGTTACTAGGTGATGTTTAAAATTTAAGCTACGTAGTTACTGACATTTAAAATTTAAGCTACAAAGTATGTTAATCTCTAAAGTTTCTTATTAGGCAACATTTGTTTTTGTTTGTTTGCTTTTTTATTACACATTATTTTCTGTCCTTCACTAGGGTTCTTGGGTTGTTTAATGTCACATATGAAGCAAAATGGTCAACTTAAAAATATATCTTGCCTTCAGATTGCAATAGGAGACTTTTAAAAACAAAACAATTTCTATCCTATAACTGTTAGATGGTAATAAAAGATCCAGTAGGCATAGATAGAAAGCAGCCTGGCACAGATAATGGCTTTACTTTTGTCTTCAGGAGGAATATATTCTAAGCAGTGGAGAAGTGTAGGGAGCCTAAACAAAGTTCTAGATTCTTCAATTTCAGATAATCAGTATACTTACTGTTCTCATTAATCTGAAAAGAATTCCCAGAACAATTATTTACTATTATGCTTAATTGCTAATAAAGGATTGACTTTGTTGTTGAAAGAAAAATATCCCTAATTTTATTTCCTGTACATAACTCCAGAGAAATTTGCTGTATATGGCTTCATTTTATTTGTTATTTTCAGGATTTATTTCACTTTAAAAGGTAATTAAATGGCAAAATATCATGCTACTGAAATTAGTAGCTAACTATTTTCAGGATTGTGCTTTTTTTCTCCCTGTATGTGATAGTGCTAATCCATTTTGTGTGTGTGTGTGTGTTTTATTTGTAATGCCCTATTCCAGTAATTAGTAATTCCATAATAACACCTTTTTGTTTTGAGAATCTATAATGTCTAAGACTATGTCAGTAACTTCCTTTCTTTCTTTTTTTTTTTTTTAAGAGAGGGAGAGAGAGAGAAAGAACCATTTTTAATTTTTCATCTGTCCTTCATTTCTTCATCAACATTTAATTTTGTATGCAGTGCTGGGGTTCAAACCCTGGTGCTGTGCATGCCAGGCATGCACTTTTACCGCTGAGCCACTGCTCCAGCCCCTGTGTCAGTAACTTTCTGAGAAAGGGAATACAATAACAATTCTTTTTTTCTTTCTTCATGTGTGTGCGTAGGGAATTGGATATAGGGCTTTCAGGATGCTTAGCACATTCTCTCCCACTCAGCTCCTGTAACTGATTCTTAATTTCATTTGACAAGGAGGATTTTCATGAGTTGTTAAATCTATAGAGTTTCTCCAGTTGTCTTTTGTGGTCATTATAGAAACCTGTGGAATTTTCTACTTTGTTTCCACAACTTCTTTTGAGGATGTACTATAGACATCTTTGGAGATTATTCCTTTGGGACATGGGTATTCAGAAGTACATTGTCTCATTGGTGATTTGAGAAGTTCTTTTTGGTTGGTTGTAGAAGAAATCAGTGATTTCTCTTGCCTATTTAGAATCCAAATCAACAGATTTTTTTTTTTTTTTTTGTGCAACATGATTTTATCAGGCATACATCTATGTAGGCAAACTAAATGGGAAGATTTTTCAGGATTTTTGAATAGGGAGTATCAGATTGCATGAAAACTGAGCTCACTGTTTTATTCTTCATTGCTTCTCTTTTTTTTTCTTTTAACCCCTTTCTAGGGGGGGAGGGGGATGGCACAGTCAGTCAGCTCTTCCTTTATTTGCATATGAATCTCCTATAAAATGTGTTTTGCCTACTCTACTGGTGAGGACTTTTTTTTTTTAAATGAGGGCTTAAATATGTATGGTTTGGTCATTTCCTTTCATTTCTCTCCTGGAAGTCATGGGACCCAAAGCTAAGGGAGCAGGTTCTAAGTCTGAGAACTATCTAGGGACTGCTTAGTGAGTTGGAGAACTCTAAGTTACTACAAGCAGATCCACACTACTCTCCCCTCTCCCAGGGATTAAACTCAGGGGCGCTTTACCACTGAGCTACACCCTCCGCCCTTTTTGTTTTTTAATTTTGAGACAGGGTCTGGCTAAATTGGTTAGGGGCTTGCCAAGTTGCTGAGGCTGTCCTTGAACTAGCCATCCTCCTGCCTTAGCCTCCCGAGTGGCTGGGATTATAGGCATGTGCCATTGTGCCCAGCCCCACAAGCAAGTTTTATAAAGTAAATGGAGTATTTATGAAATAGTGGCATATTCCTACAAACATGAAAATAATTAGTTGCTTTAGACATCAGTGCTGGTTGCAGTCTGTTCCATGGTTAGGAGGTTAAAGGGTTGTACTGCTTTCTCAGCATGGTAGTACTAGAGTCCTTTCATCATGCCCAGCAGTCCTGCTATTCTAATTGTGAAACTTCCATATATATTTCAATATCCCACCTGATTCTGCTTAGCAGATCAGCTCTGCTAAGTCTCTGAGGAATAATTTTGCTTTGACACAAGCCTTTAGTGGTACTGTTTTAAAATATTGGATGAGGAATAGTTCATTTCTTTGCTACTGTGTGCCAAGCATTATATTATCTTTTTATTCTTTAGAATTTCTCTGAAATGTATGGGATGTTAACTTCATTTTACAAAAGAGAAGGAAAAAAATAAGACTAAGGTAGGGAATTTAACAGAAGTAGGACTCTGGTCTGTCTGACTTCAAAGCCCCATTTGTTATCCAGTTTCCTCCCCATTTCGAGGTTCAGTGCTGACTCCTGTGGGAGAGCTGTCTTTGAGCACAGTACTAGACAGGTAGGCATTTAGTAACTTGTTAAAGCTGTACCTTTAACATTTATAGAACCTTAAGCATATAAAATTTCTTTTTATTTATTTTTGCATCTTTATATTTTAAAGAGAGGGAGGGACAGTGAGAGAGAGAGACAGAGAGAATCAATTTTATTTAGTTTTTCATGTGACTTTCGTTGCTCCAACACTTAATTGTGTATATGGTGCTGGAGTTTGAACCTATGTCCTTGCACGTGCCAGGCGAGCACCGTAAATGCTGAGCCACTGCTCTAGCCCCTTGTTACTTATATTTGATGCCCCAAAATGGTACCATAAACTGGATATATTGGTCTAGTTAGATATTCCTCACCTGGAACCCAGTATATTATTACATTTTGTTGACCATGAATCAATAAAGAGGAATTTTTCCAAGTCGAGTCTTTATTTGACCTAAGAGCAATCCTTAAAGATTAGGCTCTTATTTTCTGCCTTCACACCCCAGGGTTTTACTGGGGCTAGACGGGTCAAGGGTGGGGGAGAATCTACAATGAGGTTGACTTAAAAAATGAATCCATGCCCTATTTTTGAGTCATAGGCTATAGTGTCATCTATTTAATTCTGCCACAGGTATAAATTGGTCACTATTGAGGCTTTTTGATGTAACCCTAAAGAGCGTAACTAACATTTCATTGGTTTTTTTTGTTTTGTTTTTGTTTTTTAAAGAGAGAGGGAGAGTGAGAGAGAGAGAAAGACAGAATCGATTTTTTATTTAGTTTTTCATGGACTTTCGTTGCTCTAACATAACACTTAGCTGTGTACGTTGTGCTGGGGTTTGAACCAGGCAAGCGCCAAAACCGCTGAGCTACCGCTCCAGCCCCTGTTTTTTTTTTTTTTTCCTTTTTCTGTTTTACTTTTTTTATTTTGAGGCATGTCTTGCTAACTAAGTTGATTAGGGACTAAGTTGCTGCAGTTAGCTTTGAACTTGTGATCTTCCTGCCTCAGTCTCCAGAGTTGCTGGGATAACAGGTGTGTGCCACCACACCCAGCATAAAATTTCATTATTTTCAACAGTGATTATTACTCTATAGAAGAGTCTTTTGTGTATGTGGTGGAGGAGAAGTACTAGGGATCAAACCCATGGTCTCATGAATGCTAAACAAGCACTCTGCCACTGATGTACATCCCCTGCTTACTAGAAAAGTCTTTTATGTATATTGTGTACAGCTCCTTTTGTTGTATGTAAAAGCTGTATCTGCTATAGGTACTAAAATGTGAAGATTTGCTTATTATAGTGTCTCTCCTAAATGCTTTTGGTGGGAAAGTGTGTCATTTTTTTATTTTTTTGGTCATTGCAGTAAGGGAAGCTATTGCTTTTGCTCAGAAACCTCTCCCACATAACTTTGGAAGTTCACTGCATTCCTTCAGCAAAAGTACATTGAATACCCATTACCACCTGAACAAGTCACACACAGTCCTTGCCCTTGAGGAACTTGCATTCTAAAGGGGGAGGGAAGAACATCAAACATCAATTTTATATAATCAGTTATTCAATCTCTGCTACAAAGGAGAAGTACTGGATATTATGAGGAATTTATAATAGGGGCATGTAACTTAGAACATAGTACGATAGGGTGGTTAAGAATGTGACTTCTGGGGCCAGAGCAGTGGCTCAGTGGTATAGTGCTTGCCTGGCACATGCAAGGACCTGGGTTTGAACCCCAGCACCACATATACAACTAAGTGTCAGAGCAACAAAAACCAGATGAAAAACTTAAAAATAATGAATGAAAGAAAGAGACTTCTGAAGCTACATTGTCTAAATTTGAATCTGGCACCACTTTTTACTAGCTATAGAATATTGGGTAAATTACTTAACTCTGTCTCATTCAGTTCCTAATCTGTGAAAGAAATGTAGTAATTTAGACTTGTTAAAAAAATTGGGCACCGGGTTGGGGATTTAGCTCAGTGGCAGAGCGCTTGCCTAGCATGCGCAAGGCCCCAAGTTCGGTCCTCAGCCCTGGGGAAAAAAAAAAATTGGGCTGCTGTGCAGTACAGTGACAGAGCCAGCATGTGTGAGCCCCTGGGTTCAATCCTTAGCACTGCCACAAACAAACAAACAAACAAAAAAAGCAGAATGGAGAAGAACCAATTAGATGGCATTTACAATAGTCCAGGGACATGAATATGTTAAATTGCCCCAGTAGATGGACTTGAGGGATATTTAGGAGATAAGGATAGGATTTTTAAATGTTGGAAGGTTTCTGGTCTCTATAGCCACAACGGGATAAGAGGTGCTGGAGAATTTATACAACAAAGTGTTGGAGCAACGAAAACCACATGAAAAACTAAATAAAACTAATTCTCTCTCTCTCTTAAAAGAAAAAAAAAATGCCTTTTTAAAAAAAAAAAAAAAAAAGAGGGCAAAGGACCAAAATGAGATTCAACAATTTAAAGAATTTGTAGAGAAGAAAAAAGTCCCCAGTCCTTTTTAGTTTTTTGTTTTGAGACAGGGTCTCACCAAGTTGTTAAGACTGGCCTCTAATTTGTGATCCTTCTGCTTCAGCCTCCATAGTTGCTGGGATTACAGATGTGCACAATCATGCCCAGCTGTCATCACATAAAGTTGGATATAAATGAAGCCAGTTAGTTGAACATTATCTTTGGACTCTTGAGAACCTAAAATGTAGCCTGTTTGCCTTGAATTGGGCTTATTAGCTGGGGTACAGTGGCACATGCCTGAAATCCCTTCTATTTGGGAAACTGAGACAGGAAGTTTGCAAGTTCAAGGCCAGCTTGGATAATTTAAGGAGATCCTATCTCAAAATAAAATAAGAAAGGTCTGGGAATGTAGCTTAGAGGTAGAGTGCCTCTGGATTCAGTCCCCAATACTGCAGGGTCCCTTGTTGGGGGCGGGGGACAGAGTTGAGGTGGGGGAGTAGGGCTGAGAATGTATCTTCCAGTTCAGTGGTAAAGTGCTTGCTAGGCATGCATGAGGCCCTGGGTTCAATCCCTTGTCCCATAACAACAACAAAACTAGGTTTACAATAGAGGGAATGAGAAATAGAGTACATGCTCAAATTCACAGGTATTGATTGGCCTGCTGAAATTAAATTATCTTGGAAGCCATTAAACTGAGCACTGATGCCCTCCAAAGCTGATTGGTATCTCCTAGGCAGGTACAGATATTGGTAAAAACAGATTTCTTTTTCCCAATTGTCTATCCAAACTCATTTGTTTAATATCTCCTAGGACATAATAGTTATATGTCACGTACTATGCTGGGTCTTTCTTTAATTCTTACATGTAGCCCTGATACTCTTATGTCCTGTATATGGTGAAATGAACTAGTCTCAGAAAGACTTATTTTCTTGGTGAGACAGAAATTTGAACTTGGGTCCCTTGAACATCAAAGCTCTTTATACCTCCATAGATAAATATAAGTCAAATACAAAATAGAAAATTATTGTACTAAAAGAAGACTAAATAAAATGCTACAATAGCTTATATGGACAGATTACTTTTTTTTTTTAAGAGGGAGTGAAAGAAAATAATCAATTTTTATTTATTTTTTCATCTGGCCTTTGTTTCTCTGCACTTAATTGTATATGTGGTGCTGGGGCTCAAATCTGGGTCTTTGTGCAAGCACTACAACTGCAGAGTCAGTGCTCCAGCCTTGGACAGATTACTTGTGACTTGAAAGTGGAATATAGACATCCGAGAGGCTTTCAATTATTAAACCCAGTGGACATTTAAGTTTTTATATTTTGGACATTTTTTCCTTAGTTTGATATATCTTCTCCCGCAAATTTCTTTTTTTATTCATTTATTTTTTCAAAGAGAGAGTGAGTTGATTTTATTTATTTTTTCATCTGTTTTTTGTTTTTCCAACACTTAGTTGTATATGTGGTGCTGGGGTTTGAACCCAGTCCTCTAGCATGACAGTGAAGCATACTACCACTGAGTCACTGCTCCAGCACCACCGCTCCCCTTGCAAATTTCTACTCCATATTTGCAATACTGCATTCTCCTGCTTCTTGAGCTCTTCCTTCTCTACCTGCTTAATTAAGTAGGCATAGCTTGTTCTGATCTTTAAATTCTAGTGTTCTCCTCGGCTGCCTTTCCCTCTTCCAACAAAAATCACAAATAGTTGGGTCTCCAGCTTAGTGCTGTGTTTAACCTGCATAATGTTTATAGTTTTTTTTTAATTTTTAAATTAAAAAAAATTTTTCCTCTGTATCAGGGATTGAACCCAGGGGTACTTAACCACTGAACCACATCCCCAGCCCCTTTTACTTTTTGGGTCAGGGTCTCACTAAGTTATTCAGGGCCTTGCTAAGTTGCTGAGGCTGGCTTTGAACTTGAAATTCTCCTGCTTAGTCTCCTGAGTCGATGGGATTAAGGTGTGTGCCATCACACCCAGCTATGGTTTATTATTATTTTTAACTTAGTTGTCTACATTTAAAACTTAGAAGATTTTTCGTAAAACTCTTTGTTTGCATCTTTTATGAAAAATGTGAAATTCTCTCGATCTTGTCATCCATGTTATAATACTTAGAGCTAAATAGCAACTACTTTGACATAGATGGACATGGGTTTTTCTGTACTTCAGACCCTATTATTCTTTATTGTCACCCAATAGTATTTGGGCAGACTTATGTGTAGTGTGTTCTTCACATTCCCTGGATAATCTCCATGCTTATACCTACCACTTGGGTGCTACTGAATCTCTAAATCTATCACCAAGCAGCCTTTTAGCTTATAAGCCAACTTCCTATTGAATGTCATTATTTAACATACTGTAAGAAACTAAAAATCAGTATGGCTGAACTCATCTTTCCCTCTAAACTCCAGGTTCTATTGATGTTTATTCCCTAACTATATCTAGGCCTTGTCTTCTCTTTTTCATCATTTTCTTCTGAACCATATTACTATAATTCAGATCTTACTCATCTTTTTAGAATTCTTGGTTGCAAACAAGAGAGATCACCTTTTGACTGACTTAAGCAGAAAGAAGAGAATGTGTTGGAAAATGATTGTATGACTTAAAAAATTAATGGGAATTTTAGAGAACTTGGTTTGGAAAATGATCAGAAACCAAGAAAGATTTGGCCAGACATCAGCACTGAATGGTCTGTAGATGAGGCTGCAGTTGAACCCTAGCATTTCTCATTGCCGAATACTGTCTTGCTGGTTGATCTTGGGTCTTTGCATTATCACTTCAAAGTCAAAGTTCACCAGCAGGAGCTTTCATTTGAACTAGCCTAGGTCATGTTCATACTCTGCCAGGAAGGGGAGGAGGGGACCTAACCCCGCCTTCTTGGCTCTATAGTTAGATAAGATCCAGCTTGTCACTGAAGATTCCTACCTAGATCCATAGTATAGAAAGGGACCTTTTGGTCACTGAGAAGGAAAAAAAAAAGAGCAAAAATTCACCGTGCAACTTTCATAGACTTTCGTAGCAGCCTCCTGATTCTGCATCCTCTAACCTCTTACCCCCGTAGCCAAAGTTAGCTAATCAAACTGCAGTTCTGATCATACTGCATTTTTTTCTGAGGCTTCTTATCTACCTGTTAGAAAATGCCTTAATGTGTTATTCAAGGTCCTCCATTGTCTAGCCCTTTCCTATCCCTTCATCTCCATCCAATTTGTGACTTACACTTTGGCAAGACTGAATTACTAACGTACTAACAGTTTCTTCTACATGTCTCTTATTGCTGTGCTTTGTTTTGCCTTTCCTTTTACTGTCTTCCTTTTACAGTGAAAGAGAAAGAGAGAAGCAATTTTTATTTCGTTTTTCATGTGACTTCCTCTGACACTTTGTTGTGTACTCGGTGCTGGGGTTTGAACTCATATACTCACACGTGCAAGGCAAGCGCCATATCCACTGAGCCACCACTCCAGCCCTTGAATATCAAATGGCCCACCTTACCTTCCCACATAGTTAACTCTTCTTCATCATTTAAGAAACTACTTCTTTGGTATCTTTTTATTATTATTATTATTATTTGTTTTTAAGAGAGAGAGGGACAGTGAGAGAGAAAGAATCAATTTTATTTAGTTTTTCATGTGGCTTATGTTGCTCTGACACTTCATTTGTGTACATGGTGCTGAGGTTCTAATCCAATGCCCTTGTACATGCCAGGCAAGCGCCATAACCACTGAGCCACTGCTCCAGCCCCTTCCTCTTTAATTAAGTTCTTTTTTCTTTGTTCCCATAATAATCCTGCTGATTTCATAATTGCTGTGTATTATATCACCTCATTTTATAATTATTTACATTTATCATTGTTATCACAGTCCTTGCTCTTCATTCTTTCCCTACAGGTATAGAAGTACACTGAATTGAGAGTAGAGATTATGTCTTATATTTATCTTTGGATCCCAATACTAGCAAATTACTTGGTACATCAGTGTTAATATATCCAATAAATGTTGAGATAATGAGTGAAGAGGCATTTAATGTAGGTCTTAGAAAATAAGATTTTAGTAAGGTAAAGAAATGAATTAAGGAAGGTATATAATTTGAAGGCAGTTATATTAGGTAGGCTCAGATAAAAAATGGCAATAATAAATTGTCTTTCTTTTGACTAGTGCATAAATGTATATTCCTGGGGTTGGGGATTTAGCTCAATGGCAGAGCACTTGCCTAGCATGCGCAAGGCCCCGAGTTCGGTTCTCAGCCCTAAAAAAAAAATAAAAAATAAAAAATAAATGTATATTCCTAGTAATAGTGGAAAATAATACTTAAAAGCAAGATGCAGTCTTAGGATTTATGTCTTAGAAGCCAGGCACAGTGGTACATGCTTGTACAAGCAGTGACTTGGGAGGCAGAGGCAGGAGGATTGGAAGTTCAAAGCCAGCCTCAGCAACTTAGCTAGACCCTGTCTCAAAATATAAAAATAAAAATGGGTGGGGATGTGGCTCAGTGGTTGAGTGCCCCTGGATTAAATCCCCAGTACCAAAAAAAAAAACAAAACAAAACAAAAAACCCAAAACAAAACAAAAAACAAAGATTCATGTCGTAAGTAACAGGGAAACCTTTGAGAGTTTGGCATAGGATTGATTTGGTCATGTATTTTAGGAAATTAATTTGGTAACAAAGTGGATTAGTAAAGAGAGAGATCAGTTGTAAAGCTTCTTTTTATTCCACAACAACTGCATAAATAAGGGAGGTGGTGGCAAAAATAGGAGTCAGATATATGAATCCTGATTGCCCCTTAGTTTCGTAGTCATACCATTAAGCTCGCTCTTTCTTTTTTTGTGGTACTGGAGATTGAACCCAAGGACACTCTACTACTGAGATGCACCCCCAGCCCTTTTTATTTTTTATTTTGAGACAGGGTGTCACTAAGTTGCTTAGGGCTTAAGTTGCTGAGACTGGCCTGAATCTTGAAATCCTTTTGCCTTGTGAAGTTGCTGGGGTTACAGGGATGCACCGGTGCACCCAGCTCAGTTTTCTCATTTATATAAGATGGTTGATTTGTGATAGCCAAAGCCTTTGCCAGCTGCAAAATCTGTTATATATTGCATGAGAGTCGATAGGACTTGGCAAGTGACTGGATGGTAGATACAGAAAGAGGTTCAGAGACAACTTTTGAGGTTTTGAATCAGAGTGAATGGGAAATAGTATTGCTACTTAAAATAACGGTAGTTGGGTATTTATAGCAAACCTAGTGGTAACAGTAGGATCTCTTAGAAATAAGAAATCTAAGGCCAAATTGATCTTCTAGTTAGTGTTTGTCCTAGATTATAGAAATTAGAATTTCAGTGTTGAAAATAGTTATTTTTCAGAGGAACTAGTGGCTAGGAAAGAAGCAGCTTTTGTTTGTTTGTTTGTTAACAGTTTACTTTGGGGGATTTAACCTTGCTTACCAACGTTCTGGGGTTAACTAGTTTTTTGGGAAATTACTAAGAGTAGTCTCAAGTGGCATTGCAAAGTGGACACTCCCCACTATGTCAAACAGACTGTTTCGAGAGAAATGAGGATGGGAGACCGAGTTTGTGGGTAGGAAATGAATGTGTGTCTTGGTGATATAGAGGGCTGAGACTTTAGTTAGAAGGCACCTGAGATAACTTTCTAGAGAGCACTGCTGCTGCTAAAGGGTTAAAGTGTCAAGGATGCAAGCCAGCTCTAAGGGTTGTGACAGAAAGTATGCTTTATCTTTTTTGAGTAAAAGGCTCCATACTCCAGCCACTGTGCTGACTCCTTGTGGACAGAAAGATTTGGCACCTTTCCCTGGGTAGTGGGATAAGGTAAAGTCCCTACGGGAAAGGTGTTGACAGGACTGCTGGAAGGCTAGGGTTCCAGGGGGAGGCGGAGCTGGCCTAGTGCAGAACCCTCTCTCCGGAGTTTACACTCATAGGTGTACAGAATACAGTGTAAGTACGTTGTAGGGAATTTAACCCCCAGGACTGGTTTCCTGCATCCTGAGACCATTCTTCGGGCCTGGCGACCTCCCCTACAACCTTTTTTTTTTTTTTTTAAAGCAAGCTTCAGGCTTCGACTGGGCCCTAGAAACCGGATAGGCCTCTCCGTGCACTCTCAACCTAACCTGGGGCTGAGGGGGAGGGGGAGCTCCTTTTAGTCCCACCCTTTGCGCTGTTTTGCGTTTCTGCGCTTGTGGTGAGTGGCAGTGAGATTCGGCCAATGAGAGTATGGGGCGGGCAGAAGCATCAAGTTAGGTTGCGCAGGAGGAGGGGGAACTGGTGCTGGAAAGACAGCAAGAGGGGCGAACCGGCCCCCCACGGCCGCTGCAGGTAAAGCCACCTCTCTCTCCCACTGGGTGAGGCACAGCTCTTTTTCTCCTTCAGGGCTTGTTGGGCCCCATAACCTGTACTTCCGTCCCAACGTTGCTCCTACCCAAGGCATCCACACCCCCACCCCCACCCCCCGCATCTTTTCGTCTTGGCCATCCCCACCCTGGAGGGCACCCCTCGCTAGCTTGCTTCCTGAAGTGCATGTACCTCATCTCCATTTTGGGGGCACAAGTTGCCTGAAATCTCCCGCCTATGCTGCGGGCCTTACTGGCACGAACCCCAGCAGTATGAGCAGGTAATGTACCCGGGTCCTCCTACCCCCACTCCCAGTCGCGTTTTCCTCTCCATCAACCCCTCACTTCCTCACCTGGTTCCTTCTCTTCCCCCGTGTAAGGGCATAATTTCTGTAGTTTCTCCTTTACTTCCTGAAAGTACATGCTTTTAGTTGCCTATTTTGCTTTCCCTGTTTATAAAGAAGGACTTACTTCACCAGCCATATTTTCCCCCAAATGTCCATAACCCTGATTGAGGTGTGAGTGCTTTCTGCTTCAAGAACTGGAAAACAAAAACAGTGGGCATACATTTGGCCTTGAGAATGGTGAAGACGAGAAAAAGGCCTAAGATCTTGGTCTTTTCGAGGGAATCTGAGTGGCTCTAAATTAATAGTTCCATTTCTTATGGTCTGTGTCCTTCCATCCTGATCCCTTCTTGACCCTAACTTGTGATTATATTTGCTTTGGTTGTTTATTTCCCATTTCTGAAAAGATTTGAGACTTGGTGGGTCTCACAAATATCCCCATGGTACAATTTTTAATGTTTCCCTTCTAAAATTACATTGGTGGTTTTTATTTTGGCCCTTCTGATTATTTTACTTTCAAGGGGTTTCTCATTTAAATTAAGCTGCTTCTATCCATCTTGTGATTCAATAACCTGTGTTTATGTCTATCTGCAGCTGATCCTCTTGAAAAGGATACAGTTTCCAACAACAAGATTTACACTTTGAAGTAAAATAGTTTATTCTTTTCTGAATCTTTGGGCAATAGAGGTTAAGTGGGCATGAATGGTACTTTCTAAAAGTGCATATTACAGAAAAAGGTCAGTATTTCTCAATATGGCAATTGTTTATTATTGTCTAAAGAGGATGGGGCAGTACAGAGAAATCTGTAAATGAGAATGAATGTGGGTTAGTTTATATAATTTTATCTATTAGACAATGTAATAATCTCTGTTGCAGTGTTTCTCATCCATTATAAACAGTGAACTATGATAAACTCCCTTTGAGAGACTATAAAAACCTACCCAGAGATTGCTGATAACCCTTCCAAGTCAGGCATGCTGGTTTCTCTGCTTCAAGCTCTATTTACTCACATGTTAGTTTTTATGGGTTCTTACAGGCTAAGAGGATCTTGTCCAGTTTTACCAAATATAAGTAACCTGAACAATGAAATGTAAAACTACAAATATAAAATTACAATATCGAATACACATTTTAAAACTACATTTATCTCCCCCGCCCCCGCCACTTCCCATAAGCTTTTCCAAAGGGGTGCGTTCTCCATTCCACAGTTTAGAATCACTGCTATGTTGAAAAGGTATGGAGAGTTTGAGATAGAAAAATATAGATTAGAATTAAAGTAAAATTCTATACGATGGGGTAGCCCAGGATGAGGAAACATAAAACAAGGACAAGATGGGCATGGCACACACCTGTAATTCCAGGTACACAGGCAACTTGGGGGACTGAGGCTGAAGCATCACAAATTCAAAGCCAGCCTGGGCAACTTAGAACCTGTCTCAAAAAAAAAAGGGCTGGGGATGTAGGTTAGCACCAAAACATCCCTAGGTTCAATCCCTAGTACTGCTAAAAAAAACCCGAAAAAGCAAAAACAATAAAACAAGTACTGTATTAAACGTGTAAAGCTGTAGAAGAGCATCATGTTTATATGAATGAAAAGAGTATTTTCCTCTTTAAGGAAATAAGATAAAGGGCTATTATGGATACATATAATGAAATATATAGAGGTAACTGAATTTATTTGAAGATTATTGATTTGTAAACTTACATTTCAACCTTAACTGACTTGTTCATTACTTCATTCCCATCTCCTCCCCCAAGATTTCTGTCATGAGTCTGGACGTTAATTTGGAATTATGATAAATAATTTAAGTAGACCTACTAAAGTCTGACCTCCTTTGAGCACATGCATTCTTCTGTTTTGGACAATGGTAGGAAAAGACTGATTTTTTTTTTTTTTTCGACTGGGGACTGGGGATTAAACCTAGGGCCACTGAGCCACATTCTCACATCCTCACATCCCCAGCCCATTTTTTTGTTTGTTTGTTTTATTTTGAGACAGGGTCTTGCTACGTTGTTCAAGGCCTTGCAAAATTGCTGAGGCTGGCCTCAAACTTATGATCTTGCTCCCTAAGCCTTCCGAGTTGCTGAGAATTACAGGTGTGTGCCACTGTGCCTGGCAACTTTTCATTCTTAATATGATAAAAGTCTGGTACGACTTCATTATTTGGGCAGTTGCTTTACCTTGAAAGCCACTTAACATTTTTTTTATTGGTATTACCAGGATTTGAACCATGGAAAGATAATTCTTGTGATATATAAGCATGATAGAATACACCAGATGTGGATATAGCCAAGATGACCCACAAGTAGTAAAAGAAGGGGAGGGGGTTGAAGAAAGTTGGAAGTTGTTTTTGGGGCAGAGGTTTAATATTGTGAAAATCAAGGGCAGTTTAAAATGAGAGCTAGAGTTGGGTATAGTGGTGCACACCTGAAATCCCAGCAGCTCAGGAGGCTGAGGCAGGAGGATTGCAAGATCAAAGCCAGCTTTAGCAACTTAGAGAGGCCTAAACAACTTAGCAAGACTCTGTCTCAAAAATTAAAAAATGAACCAGGAGACTAGAGAGGTGACTCAGCAGTAGGGTGCTTACCTTGCGTACACGAATCCGTGGGTTCAAACCCTAGCACCATGTATGTAGCGAAGCGTTGGAGCAATGAGGGCCACATGAAAAACTAAATAAAATTGATTCTCTTTTTCTCTCTTTCTCTCACATACTGTCCCTCTCTCTTTTAAAAACAAAAATAAACAGGCTGGGAATGTAGCTGAGTGGTTAAGCACCCTTGGGTTCAATACCAGGTACCCCCCCCCAAAAAAAAGAGACATCTAAAAAGAAGTAGAAGACTAGGATAAAAAATGCATATGAATTGATTAGGTCAACAGAGGTAAGTTGGGACTGAGAAGTAATGATACTTGGTATTGTTACATTAAATTATTGACAATGTTTTTGGAAATTGTAGACCTTGACTTACTAGTAGAACCAGAAGTTTGACCCAAAAATTGAACAAGAAGTACATGATAATGCATTGACCTTTAAAAGCTTACACTCTCTCCTCCCATAGGGTTAAGGAAATATTTCAGAAATTGTTAACCTTATTTCTCCTATTAAAAAATGAGATCTGTACCCAAAAGTGAGCCATTATGGGGGAAAGGAAGAGCATGGATGAATAAATAGCAAGGAATTGTGAAGGGGACAAAATAACCCCATGGAAGAAAGCATAGGTTATAAACTATTAATGAATATAAACTTATGGTTAGTGGAAACTTGGACAGAATTTTTTGTATGTCACCTACCAATAGATGTTTAGTGTGACTTCTATCACATTGAATAAGGAGAAAGGGTAAGTGGCAGAGTAAGACATAATTAGTTAAAAAAAAAAGTTGATGGTAGTATTAAGGAAATGTGTAAAATTGTTGCATAGATTTTCATTACATTAAGAAACATCCATGGGACTGGAGTGGTGGCTCAGCGGTTACCATACTTGCCTGCCATGCGTGAGTACGTGGTTTCAAACCCCAGCACCACATACACAACAAAGTGTTGGAGCAATGAAAGCCACGTGAAAAACTAAATAAAAATTGATTGTCTTTCTCTCACTTCCCCTCTCTTTATTTTTCTTTTTTCTTTCTTTTTTTTTTTTTTTTAAAGAGAGAAGGACAGTGAGAGAGAGAGAGAGAATCAATTTTAATTAGTTTTTCACATAACTTTTGTTGCTCTGACACTTAGCTGTGTACGTGGGTGCTGGGGTTTGAACCCGCGTACTTGCGCATGCCAAGCAAGCTTCCCTATTCCCCTCTCTTTAAAAAAAGAAAGAAAAGAAACATCCATAACTTTTCTTATCACCATTTGAATAATTGAGGTGGGACAAATATTAGGCTAGAGTCAGCTGCTGGAATAGTTCAGTCAGCAGTGAGAAGTGTTATGAATCTTGAAATGTGAAAAGTATACAATTACTAAAGCTAGGAAGACCTTGTTTAACATTTGTGGAGATACCTTTTATACTTTGTAATTTTGACTGATATGCCAACAGCTGACATGCCAACTACTAATCTACTAATGAGTCTGTTCTCTTTGTATCAGCGCTTCTAGGATAATAACTCAGATTATATTGTTTTATAAGGACAACTGGGGAAAAGAAAAAATACAGCTTGGGGGTTATATGGGAAAGTTTTCTTCAGTCAAGTCTATACAGCCTTAATAAATTTCTCATTTTGTGTTTTCCAAAAGTTAGAAAAAATGGTTATATCATAGATTGAATTGTCAAATATTGAAATCATAGACAAAGAACAGACCCTTTTTTAATGTATTTTAGTTATGTGGTAATATAATTCCTTGCCTATTGCCATCTGTGGGGGCTCGCACCACCTAGTGACTCAGGAGACTAAGATAGGAGCATCTGAGTTCAGGACCAGTCTGGGTAAGTTAGTGAGACCCTGTCTCAAAATAAAATTAAAGGGCTGGGAATGTAGCTCAAGGATGGAGTGCACATAGATTGAATTCCTAGTACCACCATGTACCCCCCTTTCCCCCCAAGAAAATTCCTTGTAGATAGTTTTTCTTTTTTCTGTTTTTTCACAGACTTAAAACCCTAGATGTAGATTTTGTAAGCATAATTTCAACCATTTGTAGGATAGATTTTCAAGATGAGAACTACTGTTTTTTTCTTAGTACTAAGAAATACCATTTAGCTTCTGTGAAGACTGACTGGTTCATTCCCAATAATGTAAGCAAATATTTTAATTCATTGACTGTTTTTTGGGTAGCTACTACGTGTGCTGTGTCCAGCTGGTTCCTTAGGGATCAAAATACATAGGACCCACTATCCAGGAACTTTCAGTCTCTCAAGAGCTAAGCCATGGTGTAGTGTTATACAGGGAATACACTGCACACATTCATCATCATCATTAATTTTTATTTATTTATGGCAGTGTTCTAGCATATGACAGACAAGCATCTTGAGCAAAGGGATTATTTGGGCCTTCTGAGTGTATGGACAAGAAACTAAAATTTTTTTTTTTTTTTTTTTTAAAGAGAGAGGGACAGCGAGAGAGACAGAGAAAGAGAGAAACAACTTTATTTAGTTTTTCACATGGCCTTAGTTGCTCCAACACCTAGTTGTGTACGTGGTGCTGGGGTTCGAACCTGGGTCCTCGTGCTTGCCAGGCAAGTGCCGAAACTGCTGAGCCACCCTAAAATAGTTTTTAATAAAATTTTGATATAAGTGCTTTAAATAAGGGTAAACAAAGTAAAATTATTTTTTAAAAAGATGAAAGTCATGGTATGAGTGTTTTAAAAAGGTGAAGGGATCAAGTCATTACAAATTATTCAGTTATTAAAGAGGCAGAGGTTCAGGACTTTATATGGAAGAGAGTATTTGTAGGGGGTTGTGTGTGTGTTTTTGTACTAGGAATTGAACCTGGGGCAATTAACCACTGAGCCATATTCCCAGTCTTTTTTTATTTTTTATTTTAAGACAAGGTCCCACTAAGTTGCTTGGGGCCTAAGTTGCTGAGGCTAGCTTTGAATTTATGATCCAACTGCCTCAGCCTCCTGAGCCACTGGGGTTACAGGTGTGTGCCACCATGTGCCTGGCAGTAGGAGAGCACTGAGGATAGATAATTTTTCAGCTGTGAGAGATGTTTAGGATAGGAATGAAGGGCTGAAGGACAGTGTGTTTCACACAAAGATTACAGCATAATAGGCAGTAATGTAGGTAGGAATTACATTAAGAGAACTGTATAGGGGCTGGAGTGGTAGCTTGGCATTTACAGTGCTTGCCCGGAATGTGCAAGTTCATGAGTTCAAACCCTAGCACCACATACATGTCAAAGTCTTGGAGCAATGAGGGCCACATGAAAAACTAAATAAAAATTGTTTCTCTCTTTCTGTCTCTCTCTCACTGTCCCTCTCTCTTAAAAAAAAAAAAAAAAGAAAGAAAAAGGAAAAGTGAACTATATAGACTAGTTGGACTATAATATAGTCTACATATAGGAAATTGCGAGAGAAAAACAGAAATATAAATTGGAACCAAAATGTTGAATCCCTTGCAAAGAAAGTGTTTTTTGTTTTTTGGGTTTTTTTTTTTTTGGTTTTTTTTTAACGAGAGAGAGACAGTGAGAGAGAAAGAGAGAACCTATGTAGTTTTTTATCTGGTTTTTGTTGCTCCAACACTTTGTTGTGTACAATGGTGCTAGGGTTCGAACCCATGTCCTCACGCATGCCAGGCAATCACCGTAACCCAGAACTTCCAGCCCCACAAAGGAAGTTTTTTGTTTTTGCTTTTGTTTTAAAGAGAGATGGACAGTGAGACAGAAAGAGAGAATCAGTTTTATTTAGTTTTTCATGTGGCTTTCATTTTTCCAACACTTCTTTGTGTACATGGTACTGGGGTTTGAACCCTTGTACTAGAGCATGCCAGGCAAGTGCTGTAACTACTAAGCCACCACTTCAGCCCCCCTAAGAAAGTTTTTGAGCTTAAACATGAGAAAGGTTTCTTGAGAGGGAACATCAGAAAAAAATGCTATGTATATATTAATTGATATGTTAAGTAGGATAAAGTTTGCAAAACTTCCAGGATGAAATTATACTACAAGTTTGGTTAAAGGTGATTAGAGTTTTTTTGTTTTTTTTTTTTAAGGGTGGGGGAGAGAGACAATCCATTTTATTTGTTTTCATCTGGTTTTTGTTTCTCCGACATTTAGTTGTGTTTATTGTGCTGGGATTCGAACCAGGGTTCTTGCACATGCCAAACAAGCACTCCAACCACTGAGCCATTGTTCTAGCCCCCAAAGGTGGTTATTTTTGACAGTAATAAGTATCTAAAATACAAGGAAATTTTATTAAAATAGAATATATCCAGAATTCTTTATCTACTTTCACAGAAATGCTGGTGGTACATTTTTGAGTTCTGCCAATTTTTAAGAACTGAATATAGAAGGTGAATGATTACTGAATTTCCTGATCTCTACCTAAGAAATATAATCCTAAAAGGAAATGGATAGAGATAGCTGAATGCTCTTGACAGATAGCAGCTTCAAAGTGTGTAGGTATAAAAGCCCCAAAAGGGGGTGGTCTATTTCTTTTATAGTTTTCGTTTTAAAGCAGAAACATGGGTATTCTTTTGGTTGTATGTCCTCATATTTACCTCTTCTCATTATTATTTAATGCTATTTGATATTAAGGTGGTACCTAAGGAGACATTTTCTCTGAGGTCACCAACTTTGCTTAATTTCATTTGTATTTGTATTCCCACAACAGGAGTTCCACCATCTTCCTCAGAAGACCTAGCCATCTTGCTCCATGAAGGTCAGGACAATCTGACATGCACTTGTTTCTTGCTTCTTTACTTGAAGAGTAGTAGTCCTCTTCCATTGTGTACATTTTTTTTTAATAGGGGAGGGGAGGGGAGAATCTGTACCCCCCCTCCCCTTCCCTCCCTAGCCTGTGAGAAAAATACCCTCCATTACTTTCCCAAGATGGCAGACCCCATCATGGATCTGTTTGATGACCCAAATTTATTTGGCCTGGACTCTCTGACTGATGACAGCTTTAACCAGGTCACCCAAGACCCCATTGAGGAAGCCCTTGGACTACCAAGCTCTCTGGACTCCTTGGATCAGATGAACCAGGATGGTGGAGGTGGTGATGTGGGGAATTCATCAGCAAGTGACATGGTCCCCCCACCAGAGGAAACTTCCCCCACAGAACTTCCCAAAGAATCCACAGCTCCAGCTCCAGAATCCTTAACTTTGCATGATTATACCACTCAGCCCGCCAGCCAGGAGCAGCCAGCCCAACCTGTCTTACAGACTTCGACGCCAACATCTGGACTTTTGCAGGTCTCCAAGAGCCAGGAGATCCTGAGCCAAGGGAATCCTTTCATGGGTGTCTCTGCCACAGCTGTGTCCTCCAGTAGTGCTGGAGGGCAACCACCTCAGTCAGCTCCTAAGATTGTTATCCTTAAGGCCCCACCAAGCTCCTCAGTCACTGGTGCCCATGTGGCACAAATTCAGGCCCAAGGTATCACCAGCACAGCTCAGCCACTCGTGGCTGGCACAGCCAATGGTGGAAAAGTCACTTTTACCAAAGTGCTGACTGGCACGCCCCTTCGACCAGGTGTTTCCATTGTCTCTGGTAATACAGTGTTGGCCGCCAAGGTCCCTGGGAACCAGGCTGCTGTTCAGCGCATTGTCCAGCCCAGCCGACCAGTAAAACAGCTGGTCCTCCAGCCAGTTAAGGGTTCAGCTCCTGCTGGAAACCCTGGGGCCACAGGGCCCCCACTGAAGCCTGCAGTTACTCTGACCTCTACACCTACCCAGGTGACTTGAGTGAAAGGGGGAGGTGAATTTTGGTTTCATAGAGGGCCCAACAACTTTATGAGAGAGAGCACACATGGGAGCTATCTCTGGGAAAGTCTGTTTTCAATTCCATCTTTGCTTTTTATCAGCGCTGACAGGCACATACTTATTATTTGGTAGGTAGAAGCAGTTAATGTTAACATATATTTTACATGTTTGTACTGTGCCTCGTTAGTGCTAATAAGACAGATACAGTCCCTGTTCTTGGAGAGCTTGCAGACTGCCAGGACAGAGAGACATTAAACAAGAATTTACAATAATGTATGATACATTGTTTTATGATAACTATAGGATGCTATAGGAACAAAGAAACATCTTTGAAAAATCATTTATTTATATTTGCAAGACTTGTAAAGACTGTATGTATCTTTCTCCTATTATTGCTAAAATTTCCCCCCTTCTACTTCACCCAGTGAAAAGTTTACCTTTCTACTATAAGAAAATAGAGGCTCTGTAGTTTCTGAATAAGGAGCCAAAAAAGTTGTGGGGGTGGGTGGTATTAAGATAAATAGAACCTGTAGGGACAGATTTCAGTTCAATATGAGGACTTTTCTTTTAATTGATTTCTAAAATGAAGTGACTGCCTTAGAAGATAGCCTCCCATCATAAATTTTTGAAAAATGGCTTGATATCCATTGATGACAAGTGTTACAGAAAAGATTCTATCAGGACAGATAGGAGGATGAACCAAATGAGTGTCTTCTGATCCTCAGTTATTATAAATTTAGCATGAAGGAAACATTTCAGGGTATACCATTTAATGTTTTGCCTCTCTTGCAATTTTCTTTCTTCACTCTAGGGTGAATCAAAACGCATCACCCTGGTCCTCCAGCAGCCACAGTCAGGAGGTCCCCAAGGACATCGGCATGTTGTGCTAGGGAGTCTTCCAGGCAAGATAGTGTTACAGGGCAACCAGCTGGCAGCCCTGACTCAAGCCAAGAATGCCCAGGGGCAGCCTGCCAAAGTAGTCACTATCCAGCTGCAGGTGCAGCAACCACAGCAGAAAATCCAGATTGTACCACAGCCTCCATCATCACAGCCCCAGCCCCAGCAGCCACCCTCAACCCAGCCATTGACTCTCTCCTCTGTGCAGCAGGCTCAGATAATGGGACCAGGACAAAGCCCAGGACAAAGACTTTCAGTACCACTCAAGATGGTGCTGCAGCCACAGGTGAGAGTTACTTAGCAAGGAAAAGAAAGGTAACAATCCTTTTAGTCCCTTGTCAGTTGCCCTCAGCAATTGTTGATCAAAGGTGTTCTAGATTCATGCCTCCGAACTGAAATGTAGGCTTGTATTTCTTTCACCCATAGATTTATTTTAATTATATCTTGTAAAAATTAGTTGAGTGGGGCATGTTGATACACACCTATAATCCCAGCAACTCAGGAGGCTGAGGCAGGAGGAACACAAATTTGAGGCTGGCCTCTGCAACTAGTGAGGCCCTAAGTAACTAAGTTTTCAAAACCCCATCTCAAAATAAAAAATGCTGAGCTGGGGATGTGTCTCAGCATCTCAGTGGTTAAGCACACCTAAATTCTTTTTTTTTTTTTTTTTTTTTTTTTAAGAGTGAGGGACAATGAGAGAGACAGAGAAAGAGAGAAACAACTTTATTTAGTTTTTCACATGGCCCTAGTTGCTCCAACACTTAGTTGTGTACATGGTGCTGGGGCCTGAACCCAGGTCCTCGTGCTTGCCAGGCAAGCGCCGAAACCGCTGAGCCACCGCTCCAGCCCCAAGCACACCTAAATTCAATCCCTGGTACCAAAAAAAAAAAAAAAAGAGTTGTAGGATTTGAGATGAAAGATGATTTATCTAGTATTTGTCATTGAACTGTTTTATTTACAATCTTGTGAAATAAACCAGGCATGGTGGTGCACACCTATAATCCCAGCACTTGAGAGACAGAGGCACAAGAATTGGAAGTTTAAGGTCAGCCTTGGCAACTTACTAAGACCCTGTCTCAAAATAAAAAAAGGGTTGGGGCTATAGCTTAGGTAAAGCACCCCTAGGTTCTACCCCTAGTATTACCTCCAAGACACACTCAAAGTGGAGTAAAAGCAATTAGTTTCAAGCAAGTTTCTTGCTTGAAACATAAATAATTAGTCAAGTGATTATTACTCCTCCCACATTCAAGGGTGATAAAGGTAGGCCAAGAATACAATTGGTATTTTTTTACATTGAAGCCAGAGATAATATTGTCTATACTGGTTGTAGTTTTTCTAAAACAATGAATATAATTATATGGCAAAAGGATATTGAGGTTTAATTTGGCAGAATTCTTGCCTTTTCTCACCTCTTCATCAAAAACAATTTTTTTAGATGTGTGTGGGTTCATTAAGACTTAGTCTAGGGCTGGAGCGGTGGCTCAGCGGTTTCGGCGCTTGCCTGGCAAGCACAAGGACCCGGGTTCAAACCCCAGCACCACGTACACAACTGAGTGTTGGAGCAACTAAGGCCATGTGAAAAACTAAATAAAGTTGTTTCTCTCTTTCTCTGTCTCTCTCACTGTCCCTCTCTTTTTTAAAAAAAAAAAAAAAAAAAAAAAAGACTTAGTCTAAGCCTCATTCTTGAGGAATTAGAGAACTAGTTTCTAGCCTGCCTGGTTTTATTTAAATCCTTTAACTACAAACATTTTGAAATTTTAGTGTCTTTATTCCTACAGGCTGGCTCTTCCCAAGGGGCCTCTTCTGGACTCTCTGTAGTTAAAGTTCTGAGTGCCAGTGAAGTGGCAGCTCTGTCATCACCAACGAGTTCTGCTCCTCATCCTGGGGGAAAGACAGGAATGGAGGAAAACCGCAGGCTGGAACACCAGAAGAAGCAAGAGAAAGCAAATCGGATTGTAGCAGAGGCCATCGCTAGGGCCCGAGCCCGAGGTGAGCAGAACATACCTAGAGTACTGAATGAGGATGAGTTGCCCAGTGTTCGGCCAGAAGAGGAAGGTGAGAAGAAACGCAGGAAGAAGAGCAGTGGAGAGAGATTGAAGGAGGAGAAACCGAAGAAGAGCAAAGCATCTGGTACCTCCAAAACTAAGGGAAAGAGTAAGCTAAAGTGAGTAATCCTGCTGTTTTGATGATACTATTGAGACAGCACACTCATTTTGAAATTTTTGAAATAGTATGTAGCAACTGCATACTTTAGGGTGATCTGGGCCTTTCTCTTCTGTGTCTTAATGCTTATATGATTAAACAGAAATTTGAAGATTAACATATTTTGAAAGGAAACATTAAGGTACAGGAACAAATGGTCATTACTTTCAGGGTTACTTTTGAAAACTCTGACTATGTATGTGCATATTTTTCTTAATTTTGTAGTGGAAAGAGATTTCGTGCACAACCATTTACCATCTACACCAGTAAAAAGATAACTCCTAGAGACATAGCTGCCCTGTTCTTAAATTTCTTTTTCTTTTTCTTTTTTTGTTTTTAAAGAAAGAGGGACAGTGGAGGGGGGGACTCAATTTTATTTAGTTTTTCTTGTGGCATTCATTGCTCTGAGACTTTGTTGTGTATGTGGTGCTAGGGTTTGAACTTGCGTGCTTGCACATGCAAGGCAAGCGCCATAATCACTGAGCCACCACTCCAGCCCTCCTTGAATTTCATCTATGAATTAGAGAAGATTTCAGCAACCATTGTCAGCCTTTTTTCTCACTAACTTCTGGTCCTTGGGATTCTGCAGGCTTTGTCTGTGCAGGATGCAGGATTTTTCAGGGTTTTGTGTGTGTGTGTGTGTTTTGTTTTTTTTGTTTTTTGTTTTTTTTTTGTACCAAGGATTGAACCCAGGGATATCTAACCCCACTGAGCAACATTCCCAGCCCTTTTTATAGACAGGGTTTTGCTAAGTTGCTGAGGCTGGCTTTGAACTTGTGATCCTCCTGCATCAGCCTCCTGAGTTGCCAGGATTATAGGTGTACGCCACTCCACTCTGTTGATTTTTCAGTTTGTTTGTTTGTTTTTAAGAGAGAGGGACAGCGAGAAAGAGTAAGACAGAATCAGTTTTATTTAGTTTTTTGTGTGGCTTTTGTTGCTCCGAAACTTAGTTGTGTAAGTGGTGCTGGAGTTCGAACCCTCATCCTCGTGCATTCCAGTCAAGACTGTAACTGCAGAACCACTGCCCCAGCCCATTTTTTAGCTTTTTTAAAAGTAAGTTTCATGTCTCTAATTTGATCCTCAACAGTTGTCAGAACAGGTATTATCCCCAAAGTTTATTAAAAATAAGGAAAACTGAGGGTCCTACTAATGACAGAACTGGTACTGAAACAAGGTCTTCTAATTTTTTTTTTTTAAAGTGAGAGAGAAAGAGAGTATCAATTTTATTTAGTTTTTCATGTGGCCTTCGTTGTTCCAACACTTCGCTATGTATGTGGCTTTTGTTGCTCTGACACTTTGTTGTGTACATGGTGCTGGGGTTCAAACCTGGATCCTTAAACATACCAGGCAAGCGCCGTAACTGCTGAGCCACCGCTACAGCTGGTCTTCTAGATCTTTTTTTTTTTTTTTTTTTTTTAATTTTTTTTTTTTTAAAGAGAGAGGGACAGTGAGAGAGACAGAGAAAGAGAGAATCAACTTTATTTAGTTTTTCACATGGCCTTAGTTGCTCCAACACTCAGTTGTGTATGTGGTGCTGGGGTTTGAACCCGGGTCCTCGTGCTTGCCAGGCAGGCACCGAAACCGCTGAGCCACCGCTCCAGCCCCGGTCTTCTAGATCTTAATCCGTATTCATTCTGTTGTCTTATACTACATTATATTATATATTTATGAATACATTGGTAGCAAGAATTTGTCAAATCTGGTGTAAAGATCAGTCAGTTGTTTACAAATCCCAATATCATCTTTTTTTCAAACTGTAGCTGTGTGTTCAATAATTTGAAGATCTATATACTTCTGTCTGGAGCCTTAGTATTTCATGCTTTGGATTAATTTTGTCTTTTTACCCTAAATTTTTCTTGTCCTAACTGAAAGTGAGATTATTTTTTCCTTTTTAGCACCATCACTCCTGTAGTGGGAAAGAAGAGAAAACGTAATACCTCATCTGATAATTCAGATGTGGAAGTCATGCCTGCACAGTCACCCCGGGAAGATGAAGAAAGCAGCATTCAGGTAAAAGAATCCCTGAAGAAAATACAGGTTAAGCATCCCTGATTTGAAAATGTGAAACACAGAATTCCCCAAATTTGAAACACTTCCCCAAATTTGCCAATATCATGCTACAAGTAGAAAAAAAATTTGCACACTTTATTTCAAAAATATATTATAAAATTACCTTCAGATTAACCGTATGAGTTATGTATGAAATATCAATAAATTTCATGTTTAGACTTGGGTTCTATCCCCAAAATACCTCATTTTGTATATGTAAATATTCTAAACCAAAAAACTTCAGTATCTGAAATACTTCTGGTCCTAAGCATTTTGGATAAGAAATATTCAAACTGTAGAAAAATCGTGTTTAGTTTTGGCTAACAAACCAGGACCAGAGATGTAGGCCTAATAGGTGAATAGACTTGGCCATCGTCTTCAAAGTCTTTGAGGTTTGAGGTAAAAAGCACATTATTATTAAGAGCAATACTCATTTTTCTAAGTTGCAGAGTTTTTTTTGTTTTTGTTTTCCAAATTGCAGTGTTTTAAAAAGTGAGCAAATTCTATTAAATCATGCTGCATGATTGTGGTCATGGCTGTATCAGTACTTTGCTTTCTTTTAGAACAGTCCAGCTGTCCCTTTTGCCTTACCTTTTCTGTTGCTTCTAGGTTCTGATTGAATTTTGGTGTGCTGAGCCCCAAAGGTTTGTTTTGTACCTTTTGAATCTGAGACATTGCAAGAGATCAAAAGAATCAGTCCACTTTCTGATTTGTTACAATATGGTACCATCTTTGGCTCCATTTTCCAACTGTAGAAAGAACCTGGTATTAAGATTCAAGGGACCCCATGGTACTTCAGAGTAGTGTGAGCATCACCAGTTAACCTAGCTGGTTTGAATTTTTCATCAGTCAGTGAAGGTTTGGACTAAATAAACCTTCAGTGCCTCTCAAACTATTGATATTTATAAAGGCCTCCCCTGTTTATGTTTTGGTGGTGCTAGCGATTTAACACAGGGTTTCACGCATGCGCATACCACTGTCCTATATCCCCAGCCTTCATTTCTTTCATAATATACACATACAGTACAATGACAAACTGACACTTGTGTTTTTCTGGGGGAAAGATTAATATAATACTTGATGTATAAATATTATGTTTGAGGATTTTGTGGGTACTCCTCTTACATCTACTATTTACTAATATAGACATTTTGAGCAAGTTACTTAACTTCTTGATGCCATGATTTCCTCACTAATAAAATACATCGCTCTACTACGTAGGGTGGTAATGATGGTTGAAAGTGAACATTTATAAAGCACATTGAATAATGCTTAGCTCATGGTAAGAGCATGTATTGGGAGTAATGTACATATTTTAATTGTTAAACAAGTGAAGACAATATATTTGCTAAATAAAAACAAACTAAAGGCGAATTTTTGAACTACAAGGAATACAAAGATTCATCTAATTTAAAAAGTGGTATATTAGTTTGCTTAAAGCCACCATAGCAAGATACCATAGTCTGTGTGATTTTAAACTACAGTTGTTAATGTTCTCAGAGTTCTGGAGATGAGAAAAGGTGACCCTTGGGCTTGCTTCCCTTGAGCCCTTCTTGGTTTGTAGATGGCCACATTCTTGCTGTGTCGTCATGTGGTCTTTTCTCAGGTGGCACACAGATGTGGCATGTTTCGTGTCCCCTACTTCCTTTTGTGAGAACACCAAGCCAGCTGTGATGGCATGTGCCTTTAGTTCCAGCTACTTGGGAGGCTGAGGCAGGAAGATACTTGAGCCCAGGAGTTTGGGGCCAGCCTGGGCAACAGATCAAGACCTCATCTCTTTTTTTTTTTTTTTTTTTTTTTTAAATTAAGAGAGAGGGACAGTGACAGAGAAAGAAAGAATCAATTTTATTTAGTTTTTCATGTGACTTTCGTTGCTCTGAGACTTTGCTGTGTACGGTGCTGGGGTTTGAATCCATGTCCTTGTGCATGCCAGGCAAGCAACCTAATGCTGAGCCACTACTGTAGCCCCAAGACGCCATCTTTTAAAGGAAAGAAAAAGAATACCAATTATTTGTCTTGGATTAATCTCCATATCCTCCCACCTCCATGGCCTCGTTTTAATTCAGTACTTTAAAGGCTTTATCTTCAGAGACAGTCACATTCTGATATAATGGGGGTTAGGGTTTCAGCGTATGAATTTGGGAAGCAAGAATGTTACACTTCAGACTGACCAATGGTAATGTCAACGTTGGCAATCAGATTAAGGAACAGACACTTTATATACACTTGATGGGAGTGTTAATTGAGACTATCTTTTTAGGAAGTCAGAGTTTCAGTACATAGTAGAATTTAAAATGTTAATACACTTTGACTCGTTGATTCTGCACCTAGGAAATTACCCTGTGGATATATTCTCAAAAGTAGACAGTGTTATTTATAGAGTAGCAATATTTCCACCAACAAAAATGTTCAAAAAATTAAGGGCTGGAGTGGTGGCTCAGCGGTTACGGCGATTGCCTGGCAAGCGTGAGGACGCGAGTTCAAACCCCAGCACCACGTACACAACGAAGTGTGAGAGGAATGAAAGTCACATGAAAAACCAAATAAAGATAGCTTCTCTCTTTCTCTCTCTCTCTCTCTCTCTCTCTCTCTCTCTCTGTCCCCTCTTTCTAAAAAAAAAAAAAATGTCCAAAAAATTAAATGTCCGTTCCTGGAGAAATATGAAAAAATTATACAAATCCATGCAGAACAGTACATGATGGCATTTTCAAAAACAGTGAAGTAGGTTGGGTGTGCTAATGTAGATTATTAAATTAAAAAAGCAAGGTACATAATAGCCTGTACAGTGTTTCTTTATAGCTTTTAAAGTTTGTGTGTGTGTGCGCGCATATATGTACATGCAGCAATTTTTTTCTGGAAGGATACACAAATTGTTAAGAATATGTATCTTTGAGGAGAGAAGTTGAAGGGTAAGTGGATCATGATTATTATAATTTGATATTTTTTGTCCTTTGAAACTGAAAAATTTTTCAACTGTGAATATATAGCATTATATTTTTAAGTTTAAAAAATAAAACATATGAAAAAACTTTACAACAGAACAAAAATGTCGACACTACAAATGTCTTCCATTCAAAACCCCAGCCTACAGTCTCCTAGTTCTCCATAGCCTCTTTCACCATTTTTTTGTATATCCTTCCAGAAATATTCTTTACTTTCATGTATACTCTACTTCCACTAAATAGTAGTATTTTATACCTATTCTTCTGTACTGCTTTTTTTATCCAAGGGTACATTTGGAGGTGGTTTTTTGTTTGTTTGTTTTTAAGAGAGAGGGACAGTGAGAAAGAAAGAGAATTTTTTAATTTAGTTTTTCATGTGACTTTCAGTGCTCCAACATTTTGTTGTATGCATGGTGCTGCGGTTCAAATCGTGTCCTTGTGTATGCCAGGCAACGCCCTAACCACTGAGCAACTGCTCCAGCCCCGAAGGTTGTTCTTTATCTGAAAAAAATAGATGTAGCCCACTTTCACCCACCCTCTTTTTTATTTTAAAAATTCTCAAACATATACAAAACTGGAAATTTTTAAATGAAATACCGTGTTCCCAATCTCCCGCTTCAGTGCTTACCAAAAGATGGTCATTTATCCTTCTTATTCCCAGTTCTGCCACTCTTCTGGATTATTTTAAAGCAAAGCCAAGTAATTTTTTTTTTTTTTTTTTTTTTTAGGAGAGAGGGACAGTGAGAGAGACAGAGAAAGAGAGAAACAACTTTATTTAGTTTTTCACATGGCCTTAGTTGCTCCAACACTTAGTTGTATACGTGGTGCTGGGGTTTGAACCTGGGTCCTCGTGCTTGCCAGGCAAGCCCCGAAACCCCTGAGCCACTGCTCCAGCCCGCCAAGTAATTTTTAAAATTGTCTCTTAAATTTAAAAAAAGTATGGGGCTGGAGCAGTGGCTCAGTGGTTATGGTGCTTGCCTGGCATGCAAAGTATGCGAGTTCAAACCCCAGCACCATTTACACAACGAAGTCTTGGAGCACCAAAAGCTACATGAAAAACTAAATAAAAATTGCTTCCCTCTTTCTCTCTGTCTCTCTCTCTCTCGTACTGACCATCTCTCTTAAAAAAAAAAAAAACAATTTTAAAAATACTATACAATGAATATAATAAAAATCAAATAATATTGAAGTATATGAGGTAAAAAGTAGGTTGTCTGTTCCAATCCTACACTCTGGATGTATCCTACTTGACTTTTTTTTTTTCTACTTGACTTTTTTTTAATGAGGTAGAATGTACATTATAGGTTTTCTTTTTTGGTACCAAGGATTGCCCCTAGGGGCGTCTAACCACTGATCCACATCAGCAGCCTTTTTTATTTTATTTTATTTTTTTTTTAAAGAGAGAGGGACAGCGAGAGAGAGAAAGACAGAATCAGTTTTATTTAGTTTCTCATGGACTTTCGTTGCTCACACACTTCATTGTGTACGTGGTGCTGGGCTTTGAACCCGCATACTTGCACATGCAAGGCAAGTGCCGTAACCGCTGAGCCTCCACTCCAGCCCCTTTATTTTTTATTTTGAGACAGAGTCTCACTAAGTTGCTGAAGTTGGCCTGGAACTTGTGATCCTTCTGCTTTAGCTTCCTGAGCCCCTGGGATTACAGGCTTGTGCCGCTGTACCCAGCTCAGTTTTTTATTTTTAAAAGCAGTGCCACATAGTAAGTTTTAGCAAAATGTTTATTTTGGTTTCTGATTTAGAGGGCCAAGGTGAAGGGTCTGCATCAGGTGATGACATTTTTTCGGGGGTGGGCTATTGGGTATTGAACCCCGGGGGTTTACCACTGACCTTTATCCCTAGCCCTTTTTTGTTTTTATTTTGAGACAGAGTCTCACTTACTTGTTTAGGGCCTCACTGAGTTGCTGCAGCTGGCCTTGAACTTGGGATCCTCTTGTCTCAGCCTCCCAAGATGCTGGAATTATAGGCATGCACCCCCACGCCCAGCAGGTGATGACATTTTTTTGCCGGCAGTCTGTAGGCAATGTAAGGCATCACATAGTGAGGGGCAGCCAGTTCATGTGTGTATCTCTCCTCTGTTCTTTTTCCTTTGTTTTTTTTTTTTTGTTTGTTTGTTTGTTTTTTTTGGCAGTGCTGTGAATTGAACCCAGGGCATCACACATGCTAGGTAAGCACTCTACCTCTGAGCTGCACCTCTAGTCTCTGACCCCTTATATAAAACCACCAATATTCAGTCATGGGTGCTCCATCCTGATGACTTTTATCTAATTCTAATCACCGCCCAGTAACTCCTCTTAAAACAGTTGTTGGATTAAAGTTCCCCCTCCCTCCCTCCCTCTCTTTGAACCAAGGGTCCCCACACATGCTAGGCAAGTGCTCTACCATCTACCACCACTGAGCCACGAGCCATAGTCCAACCCTTTTTTTTTTTTTTTAGAGAGAAAGGGATAAGTGAGAGAGAGTTAGTTTTTCATGTTGCTTTCGTTGTTCCGACACTTTGTTTGTTGTGCACTTTGTTTGTTTGTGGCGCTTGGGTTCAAACTCATATCTTCTTGCTTGCCAGGCAAGCACTGGAACCCACTACCCATGAAGCCACTACTCCACCACTCCAGCCCCTATCCCAATCCTTTTTAAATTTCATTTTGTGACATTGTCTTGCTAAGTTGCCCAAACTGACTTCAAACTTGGAATCCTCGAGTCTCAGCCTCTTGAATAACTTCGAATATGGTGTGAACTGCCACATCTCACTAGTTTTCCTCTTTTATACTTCACAGTGAGAATTAAATCTCAGCAAATGAGTGCTTTGGGCCACTCAAACCATAGCATACAGTGTAACATGCACAGATCTTTATTTTTACAATGTGGTGTGTTTTGACAAATGTATACATTTAAGTAAACACCCAAATCAAGATAAAGAAGATTTCCTGGCTGGAGCAACGGCTCAGCAATTGGGAGTGCTTGCCTGGCATGCACGAGGACCTGGTTCTAATCCGAGCACCACATACACAACTAAGTGTTGGAGAAACAAAGGCCAGATGAAAAAAATAAAGTTGATTGTCTCTTTCCTCTCTGTTTTTTTCTCTCTCTAAAAACAAAACAAAAAATGTTTCCAGAATGTTCCCTTTAACTGTCCTCCATGTAGTCAGTCTATCCCCTCCTTCCATAGCAACCCCTGTTTTGATTTCTTTTCTTTTTGTTTGAGGTTTTCTTTCTTATACTATTCCAATTTCTGTCACCTCAGATTAACCTCACCTGTTCTTTAACTTTTTATGTAAATGAAATCATGCACTATATATTCTTAGGTCTCACTTCTTTAATGTTTTTTGAGATTGATCCATATTGAATGGATCAGTAGTTCTTTTTTTCTTTAGTGACTTTATGAATATACTATAATTTGTATATCCATTCCCCTTTTGATGGACATTTGGTTGTTTCCAATTAGGGCCTTTTATCAATGAGAAGTTGCAGTGAGTAGTGTTCAAATATTTTGTGGGCATAGATTTTCATTTCTCATGACTAAGTCCATAGGAATGAAATTTAATAGACCAAAGGGTATATATAACTTTGTAAGAATATGTCAGTTTTCAAAGTGATTGTTTCATTTTACATGTACACCAGTAATGAGTTTCAGTTGTTAAACATCTTCAACATTTGGGTTTATTAATCTGTTCCATTCTTTCTAGTAACCTATTTTTTCAAGTAACCCATTTTTAGCCTGATACAATTTTTGTAATCAATACTCTGTTTATGATCACTTAGGTTTTTTTTTCTGGTATTCTACCATAATCAATGTTATAGAGATTTGTGCACATATGCAAATTTATCTTTGTCATAGTATCTTTGAAGTGGAATTGCTTTGTCAAATTGTATTCCACAGAGCTAATACCCTTTATTACACTCATTAATAATGTTGCTCCAATTTCAGGGTGAGTTTGTTTTTTGTTTCTTTGTGGTGGTAGAGATGGAACCCAGGATCTTATACTTGCTAAGGGAAGTCTACCACATCTAAAATCCCTGTTTCAAATGTTTTGATCAAAACTTTCCAGTTTTTGCCAGTCTGTCAGGTGAAAAAAATTCTTTTTTCAATTTTAATTATTTTTAGTAAGTATTTTTTTTATTAGAAATATATAGAGATAGAATTAGGGGAGAACATTATCAAACCATCAATAACCAATGAATATATACTTTGTTATCCAAGGGTAATGCCAAAACATGGATGACCACCTTGGGTTTCCCCCAGAAGAACTCTTACATTAAATGGGTATCTCCTGGAGGAATGACATCTGCTTCTGAGATGGCTCCCCCATATTCCCATTCTCCAGTTTCCTAGGAGTTCTTCATACACCCTCCACCCTCCCCATTCCCCTCCCTACGCCTCCAAGTATCCTAGGGAGCCATCCCCCTATTACGTTGAGAATCATACAATTTGAAGTTATTGTTAGGTTAGCCGTCTAACCTAGTGCTTCCCCATGTATTCTAGCTTCCACATATGAGAGATACCATTCGTCCCTTTAGTCTCTGAGACTGGGATACTTCACTGAGCATAATTCTTTCCATCTCCATCCATTTGGCTGCAAAAGCCATAACAGCGTCTTCTCTAATGGCCGAGTAGTATTCCATTGTATATAAGTACCAAAGTTTTTGTATCCATTCATCGAGTGAGGGGCATCTGGATTGGTTCCATAGTCTAGCTATAGTAAATTGAGCTGC
>PVKS010017950.1:0-41026 GCA_004027875.1 Aplodontia rufa
CTGAAACCCCCCCCCCCCACCCTTTAAACACTTTCACAACTGGAACTCATCTTTACTCCCAAACCGTCTCATCTTAACTGAGCCACATCTTTTTGGTGGTGCTGAGGATCCAACCCAGGGCGTCATGCATGGTAGGCAAGCGCGGTACCACTGAACTGTAGAGCCCCATCCCACTGGACCACATCTTTTAAGATTATCAGATCACAGAAAATAGCCCCATACTTCTTCCAGTAAAGACTTTCAAGGAATACCTCCTTCCCTTGGGTTTCCAGTGCCTTTTAGATCAGACCCAGTACTCTGGACGCTGGGCCTTTGCAAGTTTCCTCCCCTGAAACCCAATTTGAGTTTCTCCCCATTAAATGGAGAAAAAGGCTGCACATCTTTCTGCAACTGAGAACAAGTGGATATCTCAACTTGAATCGTTTATCCTTCCCCCTGCCCAAAATAGGCAAGAATTACTTGTTCAATTTTTCTTTCTCTCCTCTTTCCAGGCAGTCTCTTATTGCCCTCTATTCTATTCTGTAATCCTGCCCAGACACTCTTCTCTGAAACGGATCCATAATTTCCTCATTATCAGTTTTTAACCCTAGTTATTCCTTGTGCATCACAGGGACTTCCATTTGCAATTCGGACCTGATTATCTTCCTCATTTTTTCTCTAGACTTGTTGCTGTCCCCCCTGAAATGTGAGTGAAGCTCGTTAGTTCCCCACACCAGGCCCTTTGTCTTCAGATTTGACCTTATGGCCTCTAGACCTCAGAAGGGCCTCATTATTTTGCAAGCAGATCCATCCCTGTAAATTCTCCTTAAACCATGCCATGATTTCTCCAAAACTAGACATCCTCTTACAAATATAAAATAGAGCCTTACTGCTTTTCTTCATACAGGGCTCTAATTGGCACTCATGGTTCTATTTTCAGTATATGGTCTCCAACTTTCCATATCCCATTTGTTTATTGGCACCATCTTTAAATATTCCAACAGGGTTTTCAGTTTTCCTGCATCTCAGTATTTCTTAACCCTGACTGCACATTTGAAAAATCAGTCACCCGGGTTCCTGGTCTAATTGGCCTAGGGTGGGGGCAGATCATTAGCATATATATATATATTTTTCCATATTAGCATATATTTTTAAAGTTCCCCAGGTAGTTCTTTCTAATACAGCCTCAATATTGAAAAACACTTCCCCTCTCCTCCAAAAGGCTTTATTTAGCCTTTCCCATTATATTCGTTTAGTGGGTGTTAGCTCTTCTTTACTGACTGAAAAGGACCTTGTCTTTCTCAGGGATTCTAGTCTTTCTCTGTCAGGCACTATTTAGAAGTACCTGAGATACCTGCAACAGCTTCTTAAATTCTCTTTTTGGTTACCTGGTTCTCAGCCATTAGTCATTTTCTTCCCTCAGTTTTTTTTTTTTTTTTTAAAGAGAGAGAGGGACAATGAAAGAGGGAGAGAGAATTTTATTAAGTTTTTCATGCGACTTTTGTTGCTTTGACACTTGTATGGGGTGCTGGGGTTCAAATGTGCATCCTTGCTCATGCCAGGCAAGTGCTGTAACTGCTGAGCCACCACTCCAGCCCCTTCCCTTAGTTCTTTTTTTTTTAAAAGAGAGAAGGACAGTGAGAGACACAATCAATTTTTATAGTTTTTCACATGGCCTTCATTGCTCTGACACTTAGTTGTATATGTGGGTGCTGGGGTTTGAACCTGTGTACTTGCACATGTTGGACAAGCACCATTACCGCTGAGCCACTGCTACAGGCCCCCCTTAGTTCTTAAACTTTTTTTTTTTTTTTTTTGTACCAGGGATTGAACCCAGGTGCACTTAACCACTGAGCTACATCATCAACTTTTTTTTTTTTTTTTTTTTTTTTTAAGTGAGTAGAGGGAGAAAGAGAATCAACTTTATCTTTTTCATCTGGGTCTTGTTTTTCTGACACTTAGTTGTATATGTGGTGCTAGGGTTTTAACCTGGGTCCTTGTGCATTGCCAGGCAAATGCTGTAATGGCTGAGTCCCTTCACAACCCTTTTTATTTTATGAGACAGGGTCTTGCTAAGTTGCTTAGGGCCTCACTAGTTTCTGAGGTTGGCTTTGAACTTGTGATCTTTTTGTCTCAGTCCCCTGAGTCACTAGGATTACAGGTGTGTGCCACCATGACTGGCTTCTTAAACTCTTATCTAGTCTTTCCACTCACATTTCTTCTCTGCATACTGAAAGACAATTCACTGCCCATTTCCTGGTTTGTTCCTGTTAGACCCATTGTCCCTGCCTCCTAAATCCTCTTTACCTATAATCCCATTCTGCTTTTACTTTTTCTTTTTCTGAGACTATCCACACCCATCCCCTCATTGCATTCCCCATCTATTCCATCTTCTCTAACCCAGTCCCTGTAGAGCTGAGGAGGTGAAGGTGGATAGATACTTGAATGGTGCAAAAAAGTGTTAATTGTTGTATGGAAAGCTGTGTGTAGATGATGGATGGCAGGTAGGAGAGAAAACAGGATGAACTGGAGGGGTAGAGGGAAGCAGAGGAACATACAGCAAAACCCACTTAAGGTGTATGTATGTGAGATGAATTTTCTCTGCTATAATATGTTTGTGTTTCTGGAGTCCTCTGGACTGATGTAGTCTAAATTTTAAGTCTTTTGCAGGCTGAGCCCAGAGTTGAGCATTTGGGACCAACGTATAAGGGTCCTCACTGAATGAATATGTGAGACCCAAGTTCTAGTTCTTGCCTTACTTAGCTAGTGTGCTTACACATAAAAGGAGGGGAGTTGAGTTAGAAGCCTAAATGGCAAAACAAGCTTATCTCCAGGGCCCTTGCTTAGTGTGTTGGTAATTCGAGGGGCTTGGCTGTGTGAGAGGCAGGTGGAGGGAGGAGCCAGCTGGCCTGTCAGGGCCTGGGCTGGAGCTGGGCCTTGGATCAGACTCCTCCACTTTGGCCTGGGGGTGGGGTGGGGTGTACAGGGTGTTTGGTTTCTTTGGGTTATGCTATCCTGTTTCCATTTGCATGTTTTTCAGCCTCCTCTGCCTTGTGTCTAACTTTCTAAAACAAATCTTGGTAGAGTCCTAATTAGGGATTCCGATAAGAGCCATATGCTCTTCCCAGTCAGTGTTGTTGGTGTTTGTATCCTTAGAGAGAAGAGCTGGCTGGGAGTTTAGCTCTTGTCAAGTGGGGGATGGGATTTCCAGCTTCCCTGGCTCCAGTGAAAAACACAAGAGGTGGAGGCTTAGTTTCCTGGAAGAAATAGTTGAAGAGCCTGCAGTATGTTTTGAAAACAAGGCCCTTCCTTTCCAGTGTTGTTCTGATTGGTAACTCCAAAATGTCAAAATTCTTGTTGGTGGGGAAGGGAAGAAGATGCTAGTACAAGTCCCTCTAATTATGTTTTTTTGAACATGAGGTTTAAATTCAAGCGGAAATCAAGCTTCCTGGCCTTTCTCTGCCTGGACTTATGGGGGCAGGGAGACTATGTGTCTAGGGCTTGTTTCATAACTTATGACAATACAGTATTTGGAGAAGAGCTAGCCCTGGCTTGATAGCCATGTTATAATCCTGTTATAATATCTGTGCTGAAGGACATTGGGGAGAAGCATTTGGTTCTACAGGTGGTTTTTTGAGGGGTGGGGTAGGGGGTGAGCGGAGTACAAAAGCATATCAGAACTATCAGAACTAGCATCTTCACTGAATGATTTTTTTGGGCAATGAAATTTCTGTCTTTTCCTAAAGAATTTGATTTTGGCTATTCCTTATTCATTGGCGCCATACGGCTTTTTTTTTTTTTTTTTTAAGAGAAAAGGATAGTGAGAGACAATCAATTTTTATTTAGTTTTTCACATGGCTTTCGTTGCTCTGACACTTAGTTATGTACATGGATCCTGGTAACCTCCAAGCCAAGCTCCAGCCCAGCGCTATGACTTTTTTTTTTTTTTTTTTTTTTAATAAAGAAAGAAGGACAGAGAGAGAGAGAATCAATTTTATCGAGTTTTTCATATGGCATTCGTTGCTCTGACATTTAGTTGTGTATGTGGGTGCTGGGGTTTGAACCCGTGTACTCACGCATGCCAGGCAAGTATGGTAACCGCCAAGCCACCGCTCCAGCCCCAGCGCTATGACTTTTGAGTGTAGGGTGGAAGAACCAGTTTTCTAAAGATGTGCCTTCAAGGACACCCTACAAAGAGAAATTCCTGTTTAGTCAGGAATCCCTCCAGATTGGATGCTTCAGAAAGCAGTATGGACTAATAATAGCAATTTCTCATTCTGCCAAGAAATTCAAATTTAGCATGGAGCTGCTCAGAAAAAAAAAACAAAAAACGGGGGGACTGAGGAGTGGGAGAGAGGGATGTTACAAATATGCATTTCTAGAAAAAAATAGGTCATCCCTTTTTGAAATAATACAGTGTTGATTCAAATTTGTGTCATGGTTGGGAAAGCTGATTGAAAACTATAGATCAGAAATAAATGGCCATAGATGAGCAAGAATTTTGTTCCTTAAAGTGAATAAAACAGTTTTCCTGTTGGCAGCGGAAAATGCTTTGTATAAACCTTCAGAAAAATCTCCTAGGCCTTTGATAAAATATGAACAATGAAGTAATTTTATCCTGGGAAGGGAGGCTGGAGATGTGTGGTAAGCTTACTATACAAACTAGATTGAAGTAGGTCTTATTTTAAAGCATGATTACTTAGCCTTTGTAGCATGTGTGATTGTACCTACTTTTTGGTAGATGTACCACACTATCAGCTGTGTGATAAGCAAACCCAAGGGGCACAGAAATTTTGGCTGCTACCATGCATATGTTTCTTGCGGAGAATAAACTAAAATCCAATTTTGCCTTCAGCCTGTGATTCAGAATGTTGATGTCATTTTCTTATACTTAGCAAGTAGACTCCCTTTGGAATGAATAACAGCCCTAGTGAAATGACTTATGCCTGGCATCTGCTCAGAGGTCCCTTTCTCAGATGGAAGGGTGAATTGGGAGCTGGAAATCAGATTCTATGGTCATACTAGACTGGAGATGGCCAATACTTCCCACCTTTCTTCCTATTTCTTTTTTGCTGAGTGTGATGGTATCCCTGAATTGGTCTCCCTTTAAGTAAGGATTAGTCATCAGAGATATTCCTAGACTTAGAGTGAAAGCACCCTGTGTGAGGGAAGTAAGGGTACCCTGGTACCCTGGGTATTTTATGAGGCAAATCATAAGACATGAATGGGTCAGAAGTGGTAAAAAGAGGCAAATGAATGCAGAATACTGGAAATGTGGTTGTATCTTTTGTTGATACGAAAGGTAGGTAGTGCTAAAGCCATCTGATCTTCTCTGATAGGTAATGAAACGAGAACAAGGGTACAGACTTTGAATAGGTTGAGGAGGCCACTGATTGAAGTGAAACTTGATCAAAGCGTATCAGAGGATTGAATTCAAGTATGTGTTAGATTCTATAGGCATAGAATTACTTTTATATTAAATCTCAGTTCTGTGTAGCACGATGTACCCTGCTTTGAGCAAACCAAATATAAAAATCAAATCTGTCAACTGGAAGTGACTCTTTTCCATATTAAGTACTTGAGATATTTAAAAATAGGATTTAAGTTATAAAAACCTGATTTAGCATCAGTGTTTCCAGGAATACATCTGCTGCATACACTGCCTGTTGGTAGCCAGTGTATGAAATTGTGTCCTGTCAAAGACATTTCAGACAGCAGTTTCATGGACACTTTATATTAGAGGCAGCAGTATATGTCAGTAGGACTCATTTGTATCTTGAGGATTGTATCCAAGGGCCCTGTATCACCTGAGAAGATAAAAAGGCATCAACAGATCTCCAATTTTCCATCTCTTTCCTGACTTGCCTTGAATGCTGAATACCTGATACCTTCATTTGTCCCCTCCCCCTTTTATTTTGCTGTATTGGGGATTGAACTAAGGATCTTCTTTGCACATGTTATGCAAGCATGCTACCACTGAGCTTTATCCCCAGCCCATTTTCTTTTTTTAATTTTGAGACAGTATCTTGCTAAGTTGACAAGCGTGATCTCGAACTTGTATCATTCTGCCTCAGTATCCCAAGTAGTTGTAATTATAGGTATGCACCATCATGTCTGGTCTGTCACTCTTTTTTTTTTTTTTCCCCTAGAGAAAGAAGGGACAGTAAGAGACAGAATCAGTTTTTATTTAGTTTTTCTTGTGGCTTTCATTGCTGTGAGACTTTGTGGTGTACATAGTGTGGGGGTTTGAACCCATGTCCTTGCGCATGCCAGGCAAGCACTGTAACTGAACCACTGCTCCAGTCCTAGTCTGATTCTTTGATTCTCTTTAATCAGACTGATCTTTTCAAACTTCAAACTGAGCTTCTTAAATCATCCATTTGGTGGTAGAGGCTAGACCATCCTCCCACTCCTACACTGTGGAGTGACCAGGGTTAAGACTTAAAAACTTAACCTCATTTGGACCTTGTGACAGAAGGCTTGTGTTTAGTTTTTATTTTATTTTTTTTTTCAGGGCTGAGGACCGAACTTGGGGCCTTGCGCGTGCTAGGCAAGCGCTCTGCCACTGAGCTAAATCCCCAACCCCTAGTTTTTATTTTTTTAAAGAGAGGGAGGGATAGAGAGAGAATTAATTTTATTTAGTTTTTCATGTGGCCTTTGATGCTCCGACACTTTGTTGCGTATGGAGTTTGAATTCTCATGTATGCCAAGGAAGCACAGTGTTTAGAAGTCACATTCTCTTGTGCTTAAATTCTTCCAGTATTCACTGTTTCTAATGAGGTTGGTGGCATATCCTGTTATAATACGATTTGAACATTAAAGTCAATATTAGAAAAGGCCATTCCTAAGCAATTTCATGCCCCTTAATTTCTTTCTCTTTTTTTGGTCCTGGGGATTGAACAAAGAGGTGCTTAACCACTGAGCCACATTCCCAGCCCTTTATTTTTTTATTTTGAGAAACAGTCTAAGTTGCTTAGAGTCTTGGTAAATTGCTGAGGCTGGCTTTGAACTTGCAATCCTCCCACCTCAGTCTCCTGAGGCACTGGAATTACAGGTATGCACCACTATGCCCAGCACATGCCCCTTAATTTCTTTTTTTTTTTAATGAGAGAAGGACAATGAGAGAGAGAGACAGAATCAATTTTTGTTGAGTTTTTCGCATGGCTTTCGTTGCTCCGACACTTAGTTGTGTATGTTGTGGTGCTGGGGTTTGAATCCGTGTAGTTGCGCATGCCGGGCAAGCGCCATAACCACTGAGCCACCGCTCCAGCCCCTCCCCTTAATTTCTTGAATTATTGCATGTGTACCCTTCTCACTTCAGAAATGACAATCAGGTTTTCTTTCTTTTTTGAATAAAAGAGAAGGACAGTGAGAGAGAGAGAAAGAATTTTTATTTAGTAAGAGAAACCCCAGCTGTTTCTCTTAGGGAACTGGATTCTAGTGTGGAATCCTGACACACCACTCGTGACATAACTCACACACATGCTTTTTTTTTTTTTTTTAGAGAGAGAGGACAGTGAGAAACAATCAATTTTATTTAGTTTTTCTTTTTCTTTTTTTATTTTTATTTTTTATTTATTTATTTTTATTTAGTTTTTCATGTGGCTCATTGCTCTAACACTTTGTTGTATATGTGGTGCTGGGGTTCGAACCTGGGTCCTCACACATGCCAGGCAAGCACCATAACTGCGCAGCCACCACTCCAGCCCCCCACACATGCTTTTTTCTCCACACTTTATGGGGGAGGAGCAAAGTTGCTACAGATCCTTAAGTATGACAGTAGAGAAGTAAATTTTTTGTTACCATGGCATAGACTTCTTGCATTTATTTGGAAAGATCAGGAAATCAGAAATATCATAAGATTATAGATCAGTGCTGGACACAGGGTAGTCTCCAGAGATTATTTCTAGGAAATCAAGAAGGTTTCTGTATCTAAAACAAAACCAAACAACCAACCAAACAACCCCCACTCTTTTCAGATGATTGCTCCCATTGCTGCCTTTTTTTTTTTTTTTGGTACTGAGTCTATCACTGAACCATTCACTACAGCCTCAGCCCTTTTTATTTTCAGATAGGGTCTTGCTTACTTGCTTAGGGCCTAAGTTGCTTAGGCTGGACTTAAACTTGCCTCAGCCTCCCAGTGAATGGATTACAGGCATGTGCTATTGTGCCCGGCTTGTTTCTGTTTGCAAGTGTAGATCAGCTAAGAATGAAGATATTGGTTGGAATGCAAAGCAGAGGGTCAGTGTAAATCACTCATGTAAAAACTGAGGAATGCTTCTTCTGGAAGTGGGAGTCTGGCACCAGAATTCTAGAATTGCAAGGATTCTGGTGCTCTAGTTGTATTGTGAATCTAAGCAATTCTTCTGGTACACCAGGTGACATCTGTCTATTCCAGAGGGGATTTGCCCAGTTGGGTAACTCTGCTGATCAGTGTAAGCAAGTCAGCTTTCTCCAGTGACTATCTTCTTGGTTCCCCTATAGGAATCTCAATATAGGCAAAAAGGGCCACTGGGGAATTGGAAGGGAATCATGTGTGGGGTGCACTTTTGTGTAGGGAAAACGCTTATTTTGTTCTTTCTGGCCTGAACACTATTATTCTGCCCGTTAATGTTTTGGAAGGAGTAGACTAGTTCATTGTCCCCAGCAGAAAGTAACTCTCTCAGGCAAACCTCAGGGGCACAGAGGTTTGAAAACAGGTGTGCTAGAGGCGGAGACAGGTGGTGTATAGTGGCTAAGGGACCGATTTGTTGCTTAGTCCTGGTGGACGTGCACAGTGAAGTCCTGCTTTACTTGCCCTTGGCTTGGGGTTTGCCTAAGGAGCCGCTAAAGCAGATTCAAAGAAGGTAGTAGAGCATATCTGGAGCGCTGTTGGGTCCACTTGGAAGTAATGGTTCCCAATAAGGGTACATACCTAGAGGTGATAGGTCCTGTGGGGGCTTCCTTAGTCAGGTCATAGCATGTATACCTTTTCCCAGCATCTCCCTTTCCCACACCTGAGTGTTCTGACCACAACCATGTTACCTACATTCCCACACTTGGGTCACAAAGGGGGCCCAGCATTTGTTGGCAGATCAGGGACAAAGTCAGACACTGCATTATTCTAGGTGTAATAAATTTTTGCTCTGGGATCCAAATCTCAGATGTAGTTTTGTTCTTAACCCCAGAGGGATGTGTGGTATGTACTTCCTCATTCCAGTTCCTTTTTTCAGATGGGGAATGGGGCCATCACTGGAAAGTGGCCTTGGGAGTTCCTCAGGGACACAGTACCCAGTGGCACGTGACTTCCCAAGGACCATCTGCCTCTCCTCTGGAGCCTGAAGTGATTATGTAGGCTTTGTGATTCTACTTCATAGGTTGTTGAGGCACTGATGGCTTAAGGAGGGATACTGGTCAGGGGCACAGGTTGAGTCCTAGTAGGCAAGCTGGGATCTGGTTCCTTCCAAGATATATGCCCAGTGCCACAGAGTTTGGTCTGAAGATATGTGATAGGTGCTCCTCTGGTCAGATGTATTCAGCTGGACTCCTTGGCCCTTCTGGAATTTTCTGTATCCCTTCAGGATGGTGGGCTCCTTCAAGAGAGCAGTGGCAGTTTTAGAAGGTGAAGCAGAAAGGACTGGGGCAATGGTGTGGCCTTAGAATATTTGTTTAGGGAAAGTCAGGGTGGGGGTGGGATTTGGGTTAAATTTTCAAGTTTTGTTATTTATTGTATTACTTCTCTGTCTCTTACAGTAGTATTTTGCCTTTGAGTAACTGTCCCCAGCTCCAGTGCTGCAGGCACATTGTTCCGGGGCCTCTGTGGTGCTCCTGATGCCCCTCACCCACTGTCAAAGATCCCCGGTGGGCGAGGGGGCGGCAGGGATCCTTCTCTCTCAGCTCTAATATATAAGGTAAGGAGGAACCTAGAATGGGAAACTCTGGACAGTCTTCTCAATGCCATTTGAGCTGCTGCTCAGAGAGCAATCACTTTCATTAGTCTTCTAGGCCAGTAGGGGGACTGGAAAGGATTTTCTCAACTGAGGCTTTTCTGAAGTTCTAGAGGGAGGTACCATTTGCTGTGATTGAGGCTCAGAAGCTGGATTAGCTTTTCCCTGAGACTGGGATGGAAGGTTAGCAGGACAGCAGTTCTGGTCGCCTGATACTGTGATCATATAAACCCTACAGTCCATAAGTGGGCTTTGGTTGGTGACGACCCCAGCCAAATCCTCAAAATATCTTTCAGAGGTAAGGGAAAGAACATGGTATTGGGATGGGGGTGGGGAAGCACAGGCTTTCAAGTCAGAGACCTAGGTTTGAATCTCAGCTTTGCTATTTATTACCTTGAGAGCCTTGGTTGACATCTCATTTTTTTTTTTTTTAAAGAGAAAGAGACAGTGAGAAGGAGAAATGTTTTATTTAGTTTTTTCATATAGCTTTCGCTGTTCTGACACCTTACTGTGTGCATGGTGGTGGGTGGAGTTCAAACCTGTATCCTTGCGCATGCCAGGCAAGTGCCATAACCGCCAAGACACCACCCAAGCCCCACTTAATTTTTCTTAAATCTCAGATTTAAGATAGAAATGTTAATGCGTATCTCAAGTTCTTATCAGACCGCAGTTAATATATGGGACCATACCTTGTATACTACTTGGTACCTGTTAAGATACTTGGTTAATATTTCCCTTCCTGTCAACTTTTACCAACATCAACTGGTTTTAACAGTGGCTTCACTTAGCCAGGTGTGGGCCTATATTTCCAGCATAATTTCTGTCTCATGCCCTCTTTTGGCTAAAGGGATTCCTTGCAACACCTGGTTAGGAAGCATATGATGTGTCCAGAAGCAGTAGTGATCTGGTCTTGTGCCCTACTTTCATTCCCAGGACGAGAAGCTCACTGTGACCCAGGACCTCCCTGTGAACGATGGAAAACCTCACATCGTCCACTTCCAATATGAGGTCACCGAGGTGAAGGTCTCTTGCTGGGATGCAGTCCTGTCCAGCCAGAGCCTGTTTGTAGAAATCCCAGATGGATTATTAGCTGATGGGAGCAAAGAAGGGTAAGGAGCAAGTGCTGGGGAAGGGAAAGGAGCAAGTGGGGAAGAAGGCCCCCTTTCAGAGGAAAGTGTGTATTTACTGGGGATAACAGATTTTTTACGGGAGTCCATGCTTTGTTCCCTAGTAGACATCTCCCAAGTAGATAGCATTTTGTAACAGATTATTTTTAGCTAGTAAAACAGATCCTCCTGTAGGTTATAATTATAAAGTAGATCATTATCATATTAACCAAATGCCTACTAGTTTAATAGCCCCCTGGTTCATGTTTCCGAGCATATACCAAGTTTCTCTTAAGCCACCATACAATGATGTAGTTCAAAAGGCCAAGAAGTTCAGAGATATAGTGGGATTCCATTGGATTGGGCAAGGCCTTCCAAACAAACAGCCAGTATTGTAAGAAGCAGTCCTGAGGACAGTTCTCTTTGGCCCCAGCCTCTTGAGGAAATATTTTTTAGGCAGTGTAAGGGCCTAGAGAATCCCTCTCAGTGGCAGGTGATTTTATCCAAGTTGCCAGTAATCCCTGAAGAACTGGGTTCTTTTGCCAGGTCCCAGATTCTGACTTGTGAACTGCATTAATTAAGATGGTGGTTGTTACTTTTAGATGAATCATCATCACAGGAATGTTCTGTATGTCTTTTTTTTTTTTTTTTCTTTTTTCTGAACCCAGGGCTCCAAGGATCTCAAAATGAGAGCCATCTCTGAAGCTTCTATATTTTACTGCTGGCTGTTAGGCTCAGAAAAGCCCCTTTTGGGGGGCTTAATGTAGGAGGGAGGTCTTGAGAGGCAGTGGGCCCGACTAGTTTTCTTTGCTTCTTATAGATTGTTAGCACTGCTAGAGTTTGCTGAAGAGAAGATGAAAGTGAACTATGTCTTCATCTGTTTCAGGAAGGGCCGTGAAGACAGAGGTAAGGAGTCAAAGCAGCCTGAGACCTCCAGCCCAGGCAGTGGGTTCAGGGGAGGAGCATATAGAGCTTTTATCCAGTGAAGGGGGACTCCCCCCCAGTACTGGGAATTGAACCCAGCAGGGTTTTAGCTCTGAGCTACCTTTTTGAGACAGGGTCTCAAAAAATCTGGGCTGGCCTTGAATTTAGTATCCTCCTCTATATCTGGGATTATAGGCATATGCTACTGCCCTTGGCTGAGGGGGGGACTCTTGAGTTTGTTTTACATACCCTGAGAAATCAGGTGGGGAGAGGAGTTGGTCAAGGGTTAGTAAAGGCCTTGTGCTTGTTTGTTCCATCTCTTTGGAGTTTTCCCTTGATATAACCCTACCCTTGTGTTTCTCATCAGTATCCTTTTTATGTTCTTATTTTCTGCAGCTCCACTCCTGAAGACCTTCAGCTTCTTGGGTTTTGAGATTGTGCGTCCAGGTCATCCCTGCGTCCCCTCTCGGCCAGATGTGATGTTCATGGTTTACCCCCTGGACCAGAACTTGTCCGATGAGGACTAATGGTCATAGAGGATGCTTTGCCCAAGAGCCACAGTCGGGGAAGAGGGGAAGTTAGGCAGCCTTGGGACAGAGGCGAGGGCTCCTTGCTGTCTAGGGAAGGATGCTGAGGGGCTCAGGGTGAGGGTTGCCTATTGTGTTCTCGGAGTTGACTTGTTGAAATTGTTTTCCATAAAGAACAGTATAAACATATTATTCACATGTAATCACCAATAGTAAATGAAGATGTTTATGAACTGGCATTAGAAGCTTTTTAAACTGCGCTGTGTGATTTGCTCTATCTAGCCTAGGGGAGGACGTTGCCTAAAAAGGGGAGGCCTATCTAGGTCCAGGGGCAAGGGCTGGTGGGCAGCACTGTCAGGCTCAGGTTCCTCTACTGTTGGGCTTTCTGTTTTGGTTTTTAAGACTTATGTATTTTCTTTCTTTGCTTCCTGTCAACCCCCCCCCCCCAAAAAAAAAGGCTTCTGGGCAGTGTCCTTGGGTTGATTTTTTTGACTCCACCTGGGCTTCTCCATGTGCATTTGTGTCTGGCCTGGTGTAAGCAGGTCTGACCCCTCTTCCTTTACAGCTTAGTGTTATTCTGGCATCTGGTTAAGCTGGCTTAGTCTGTTTAATGTTATCAGTGCATTTTAAATAGGGGCACTGAAGTTCACTCCCACTGCCAGGGCTTTTTTTGGGGTGCCTGGACCTTAAGAAACACTAGCCAAACACCCAACTCCATAATTATTGCCAGGAGTTTGTTGCTCCTGTGGCTCAGGTCCCAAGGTCTCCTTCCTAGGGTCACAAAGAACAGAGAGAAAGAATAGCAACTCAGGGTCTGAGGATTGTAGGGAATCTGTTCTAAAGAGACCGTATGCCTCTGGCTGGCTAAGCCTAGTGCTGATTGCCTCCCCTTACAGGTCCTGGGCAGTGTTTAAGACCCTGCTCTGAGGGCCTAGGAGTAATAGGACTAGGGGATTTTCTGTTTCATTAAACAGCTTGTTCCAAGGGGAGAGGAAGGGGAAAGAGATCTAGACTGGGTGAGGGGAGTGGGGATGTCAGGGAGGAAAGTGTGTTGTGTTACTGTGTCAATAAACTGATTTAAAGTTGTGGTTGGTCTGTTCTTTATTCCTGTACCAGGACCAACTTCTTACTGCTATCTTTTGAGCTGGGAGCCTAACTTAATAGGGGTTGTGCTAACATGCTTCTCAGGGAGAAATCTGCATTGCAGTATGGCAGATAAACTGGCCAGGGTCTCTGGGGCCATGTTACACTGAAATGTAGGGTTGCTAGGAGTCTAGGACACACTGAGAGCCCCCGGGGAGAGAGGTGTGTACAGATTAGGTTCATCTCGAATAGAGGCTTTCCCTAGGATCCAAACTGTTCTTCCTTTTATATATATAAGTCTGGGTTCTAAAACTAGCTTTTGTCTTTTTCATGTAACTGCCAGACTTTCTTCTTCCTGAGGTATTTGAAGGAAGCAGCAAATAACTTCCTTATTCTGGTTTTCTCCTTTTGGAGCCCAGTGTGCCCTAAGATATGGCTTCCAGTCCCCTTATATTACTAGCCTAAAGAATCATCTCTGTGGCATTATCAGGGGCTAGAATCTCCTTCACCTCTTCTCTTTCAAATGTCTCATGGACTTCTAGCATTGTTTCCTTTTGCTTCTGTCTCCCTGCCCCCCCACCCCCTTTGTTTTTCTGCTTTCCGTAGCTTTGCCACTATTTACTGTTGTCTCTTAAGTTTAGCTAGGTCTTTGGCCAATTTTCACACTGTTTTTCATGGAGCTTACTTGTGTTTTATTCAGGGCCTCATCATTAACTTTCGGTTCTACTAGGTATTCCATAAAAGATATGAGCTCCCCACAGGTACTGTTAGATCAAGTCTGGGAGTAGATACATTTAATTGAAATCAGAGTGGCTTGAAGCTGTAGTAGGTAGGCAGTTTAGGATTGTGGTAGGTAGGCAGTTTAGGATTGAGATGTTAAATCCAAGAAATCTACTAGTAGTCAGGGATAAGGAAAACAATATCAAAAACCCCAACTCAAGGGGCTGGAACAGTGGTGGCTCAGCAGTTACAGTGCTTGCCTGGATTGCATGAGGACCCAGGTTCAAACTACATATACAAGTGTCAGGAAAACAAAGACCAGATTGGGGGGTTGGGGGAGGAAAAAAAAAAGGCTGGAGCGATTAAGGCACTTTCCTGGCATGTGCAAGGATATAGATTCAAACAACAGTACCACACACACAAGAAGTGTCAGTAACAAAAGGAACATGAAAAACTAAATAAAAATGATTCTCTTTTACCGTCCCCTTTTTTTTTTTTTTTTAAGAAAGAAGGACAGGAGGCTGGAGCGGTGGCTTGGTGGTTACGGCGGTGGCTTGGTGGTTACGGCGTTTGCCCGACATGCACAAGTACATGGGTTCAAACCCCAGCAACCCATGTACACAACTAAGTGTCAGAACAATGAAAGCCATGTGAAAAAAATCAATAAAAAATTGATTCTCTCTCTCTCTCTCTCTGTCCTTCTCTTAAAAAAAGAGAGAGAGAATAAATTTTATTTAGTTTTTCATGTGTCCTTTGTGGCTCCGAGACTTGGTTGTGTATGTGGTGCTGGGTTTTGAACTCACGTACTCGCGCATGCTGGGCAAGCGCCGTAACCGCTGAGCCACCGTTCCAGCCCCTTTTCCCCCATCTTCAAAACAAAAACCAAAACAAATCCCAACTCAGTCCTTTATTTTTCCTTCAAACCTAGTAGAATTGGTCAGGAAACATGCTTGAGATCAAGTTTTCCTGCCCTCTGTTAGTGGTTCCTGTTCAATACAACCAGAGATAGAAGGAAAGACTAAATTGGAAATCCAGGTACTCTGGTCAAGATTTCCCTTTCAAAAAATAACTTTGGCTATTGAAAGTCACTAAGAGGAAAGAAATTTGTTATCCAAAGGCTGTACTACAGTTGAAAAAGCAACTCAGGATGTTTTTAGGGGTGGTGGAGAAGGATAGATAGGTGAAAGGCAAACTAAGTCTAAATTTTAAGAACAGGGACATTAAAAACTTTATTCAATAAATACAACAAATAATTTAAAAATATACTTCAATTCCAAAGCCAATTAAGAAAAGGAAATAGAGACAGGGAAAAAAAGGGGTGGGGGAGGAGGAAAGCAGAGGAAAAGAGAAAGGTGAAAACAATGGTTTGGATGGGCTGCATTTCAGAAGGGACCACCCCTTGCAATTCTGATCAAATGCTTTTGATCCATAACCCCTTAGCCCTTTTTCTGATGGGGTAACCACAGGACCACCAGCCAGAAATGATCCTCTGGGCTCTGGAGCAGAGCACACTGGAGGCTGGAATGTGTGAGGGTGGGGTAGGGGGAGCATTGTGGATCCTTTTCCAGTCATTCCTACTCCCCTAGGCAGGTTTAAGTAGTGCAAACTCTTAGGTAGAGAGTTCCCAGCTGCATAGTTTCATGGGTGAGCATCCAAAGCCAGGCACTCTGGGAGATGGGTCCCAGAGTACCCTGGGGTCCAAAGCCACTTTGGTGAATGGGATTTAAGGGTAAAAAGAGGAAAGGCCAGGGCACAGGATAGAGCTTCTGGGCTAAGCCAGTGGCCAAGCCAGAAAATGCTGGGCAGGAAATGGCTATAGGGTAGGGTAATCTGTGGACACTAGATTCAACAGTTTGCCATCAGCCAGGGAAGGTGAAGCTGAGGACGCATATGGAGCAGGACCAGGAAGATTGAGGAAAGCTGAGGGAAAACAGAAAAGTAGGGAGGAAGGAGGAGGCAGCTCAGCAGCAAACTCCAGGAGAAATAACCAGCAGCCCTCACAGATTTGTGATTGTCTCTTAAAAAGATTTATTTTCTCTTCTTGCCTGAATGTACAAAGGCAAAAAGAGTACAGTTTGTATATATATATATTTATATATATATATAAAAAAAACAAGGAACTCGGTAATGTACACTTTTACAGAAGGGAAGAATCAGGAAGACTGAAATTAAATCCAACAGAGCAACGCCAATGGAATAAAAGCTATGAACAGCAACAGTGCCCCTCCAGCCCGGGCCTCCAGCTTGCCCCAACCTGCTCCTACTGGGAGGGCTGAGCACCAAGGCAGGCGGGTGGGCTGGGGCAGGAGGGGCTGGGGACACAGCCTGGGAGGAACTTGATCCCAGAAGGAGCCCATGGCAGGGGATCACCGGAAAGCTTCCTGGGATGCCCTAGTAATAAAACAAATGACAAAGGCCCAGAATTGTGGAGCCAACTAGCTGTCTAGTTGGATCTTGGGGGCATTAGAGTAAACAGTGGGATGGTGATAGGGTAAATGGGGAAGTACTTGACATGAAGGGGCCTCAAAGCTTCTATACAATTCTCTAGCCCTTCTGTAGTTTTAATCCCCAACTCCTCAAACTAAGTTCTCCCAACCCTACTCTGGAGTCTGGAGAGGAGATTCAAGAAATGACCATTTCATTTCACAGGGTGCCTTCTAACCCACTGGTGTGTGGTTCTTTGACCTTGAGATGTGTGGAGAGAGTGGGGTAAAAAGGAAACTTCATGCATGTACACATACATGTATAAGGCAGGGAATGAGGATGAAGGGAACCAGCACACCTTAAGTGAGGAAGAAGCAGATGTGAATCCTAAAGAGCAGCTCACTAAGCTGTGGCTGCCCTTCCTGGGGATGAGGTTCTCTTTCCCTGTGGCTTCTCTTCAATGGTGGTGGTGGTGGGGGCGGGGGGGGGGGGCAGGGAGCCATGTCTGTGGGAATCTAGGCAGGATGGCCTAGAGAAAGGTTTGGTTTGGTGGTCTGGGCCCTTTAACCAGCAAACTTTTCTAGTCTGCTGGTGGGGTGGGGATCCTTGCTGAATGTCTCATCCTTTTGATTAGTCATGAATGCCATAGGTACCCTCCATGTAGAAAGGCTGGAGGTGGACAGCAATTCTTTCACTCAGTACTTGTCAAGGACCTCCACAGCTGCTGCTAAGTCTGCTTTTCAGGTAGGGAAGACTGGACCCAGGAAGGCCCAGGACCAGGAGAAGGAAGTGCTATTCTGCTTCACCTGCTCTTTTGGGCAGCTCTCACTCTTTAGGACGTGGATATAAGGATCAAAGAGCTAAATGTTTTTTAAGTAGTGGTAGGGTGGGGAGGAAGCAGCTATTCCCTTCTGCAGAACCCAAGGCTGCCCTACAAATACAGAAGTTCTTCCTCTCTGCTACAGAACTAAATGGAAGGGCAGGAAAGCAGGCTGCCCAATGAGAAAGAAAATTATTCCAATGGTTTCTTTACAATATGTACAGAGCACGCTGTAATCCAGCGCCACAGATATAAAACACACAACAATATTTTAAAACAGAACAGAGATGGGCTCTTGGCTCCACCCCACAGGAACCTGGGAAGGCATCATCAGGCTGAAATTCAGTCACCCTCTTGGTGGTGGTGACTCAGATTAGGTGGGGTGAAGCTGTCTACACCAGCTACTTCCACAGATGAAAGGGAAGTCACTGTTTGTGGTGCTGCCCACTGGGCAGCAGGAGGTGGGGATGATGGCTGTGAGGGAGGCTGCTTGGGGCCTTGCTGATAGGTCTAAAATAATGGGCTTTGGGAAGGGCTCAGAACCCAACCTGAACAAAAAAGAAATGAGAGCCTAGAGGAAAGGTCTGAGTTTCAGAGGGGCTCCTCTTAGACAAATGACCTAGGCCCATCTATGTATATAGTGCTGCAGGGTTTTTAGAAACCACTCTGAACTGGGCTTTGTGCTTACTATCTCCAATCTCTCCATTCTCCAAATTAAGTCAAGTCAGTCTTATTCCTGCTCTTAAATTGTCACTTTTGGCACTCTGATCACAAACTCTCTAGCCTTGGCTGGTGCCTGTCAATCTTTCTCTCTCAATCTGGAGGGTCAAAGAAAGGCAAGAGGGGAGGAGAACAAAGGGATGACCCCTCACAAAAACAAAAAGCTAACCTAATGCTTCCCACACTCTGGGGAAGAAGTGACTCCAATAAAGCCACCAAAACATTTTCCCAGTGTAAAGAACATAAAGCTTGGACCAGAGAGACTGCATTTCTAAGAAGAGCAGAAAAATGTCTGCAACCTCAAAGCACAGCTTTGCTGAATTCACTTCAACTCCGACAAGCAATGCTTGGATGTATTTTCCTAGGATCTGAGGAACAAAAAACCTCCAATGACCAGTGGCTCCTAAAACAAAAATGTGTGTTACAAAGACACACAGCTTATATTGGCACACATGGAGGTTACAGATTGAGCTATATAAAATCATAAACTTGTATCAGGGCTGTATACATTTGTAGCCCTGAATGAGGAAGTTACTCAGATGGCTGAATGCACAGGACATCTCCAAGAACTGCTGGGTGCTCCCAGGGCCTGCCTTCTGGGCCCTTCCCTAAAGTGACTCAGCAGACTCCAATCTTCCCCGTGTTGGGGGGAATATTATTTTATCTGCGTGAGTCTTAAGGGCCAAGCAGTGGAAAAGAAGAGGCAAGATCAGTGTGGGGACCCCCCCTGGGAAAAGCACCAAGGGGTTAGGAGGGAAAAGAAAAGGACAAGGAATTGGGAGATAAGAAGCAGCAGGACTTAAAGGGGATGCAGGTTCAATTTCACAGACTCCATGCTCCAGCTCCAGCTCATTCCCAGTATCCCTGGGGAGCCCTGTGCTGGTGTTGGAACTCCTGCCTTCTGCCTGACAGGCAGCTTCAAGGCCATGGTAGGGCAAAGGCCTTGGTCTTCCTTTCCAGGCTAGGCTCTGAGCGTTTATCTGTGCTCATGTTAGAGGGGGTGGAGGGGAAGTCTCTATGTTTGAAGACCTTGTTTTCACAATTATAGAGAAAACATTCCCCAGTTTCTTTTCCTGAGATTCTAATTCCTCCACATGCTGTCAGTTCCCAGGGCCCAAACTGCTGGGGAGATATGGGATCTGGTGATGATGGTAATGATGGTGAGAAGGGTATGGCTGCTGTGCTGTCTTCAGACCTTACCCACTGCTTGGAGTCGGGGGTCCCTCCCTGGGGGCTATTCTGCTCTGGAAGTAGACCAAGGCCTTGGGGAAAAGAGCAGTAACTTCTCTGGGCTGAGGCCATGTTCCCCTGGTTGCTCCCCGTGCCTTCATCTCCACAGAGACCACAACAGTCATGATGTGGCTGAGAGAATAAATATTTTTGCTAAGTACCAGCTCTCCAGCTCCTGAGGAAGAGGGAGGAGGGTCAGGGAGTCCAGGGATCTAGTGGAGGCGAGAGAGCCAAGGGTCTGCCTTCAGTCACGGTAGGAACGGCAAACAGGATGATCAACACCATTTAACTGATGTCTAAATGGCACGTCCAGCACCTCCTTGGGTGAGCCAGTCCAGGCCCGTGAAGTTGACTTTATCCCGGGCACTTGGTGTTCTGCAAGGGAAACATGGACAGGTAAGCAGGCACTCAGCCTGCTGGCATGACAACCACAAGATGGCGCTCCAAGAAAAAGAACTGGTCAGTACTGGTCCCTGGAGGCCACTGTTCCACAGGTCTCTTAGATGCACACAGCTTCACTGGAGACTCTTGTAAAAAAGGCTTGGCTAGGGCTCCACCATTTCCAGACTGTTGACACCTCACAGTTATCCCTCACTTAGGCTCCAGAAGGATTCTGTAATCCAGGTAGCAGCTATCTTTGGCTGTATACTGCCCCAAATAAACAAAAGTTACTTACCATTCTCACCTCCTGGGGGGTGGGTAGAGTGAGGGAGTTGAGCCTTGCTGACTGGCAACAATGGCTGTAGAAGAAAGCCCTGGGCAAGCAGGAGGACATGTTAGTGTAGCACTCACAGAAACCTCCCTTTCATACTTCCTTTTCATGTGGCTTTTGCTGCTCCGACCCTTCATTGTCATACTTCCTTTTAACCAGCAGGTTGGCCATAGGGCGGAGACTTCCCTTAAATTCCTAGCTCCACTGAGTTTTGGAGTACTGACAGAAAAAAAATCTGATACTTGGCCAGATATGGTGGCTAAGGATGGACAGAATAACTCTTATTTTTTTAGCTGCTTGTTTCTTTTTAGCTGTGGGAACACCTGTTCCTTATACTTCTGAGTACCAAAGCTAATATTCTAGAGTTGTTTTAGAATCCTCCAGCTCCAAAGGAGTAAATAATATCATATGTTTTAATGACTATTTGTAGGAGGCAAGGACTCTGGATGGATTAGTAGCTTGAAAAAAAAAAAAGGTTCTTGTGGGGTGATGGGCCTTGCTATAGATACACTACTCTGAGGTATAGACCAAAAATTAGATGATGCAGACAATAGACTTACCTGCTGCATAGGGTAGGTTGTATTGTGCTGGGAGCAATGAGTATCCCAAGTGGTGGTGGTGGTGGTGTGTGGACATCAGTCTCTGGGAAGGGGAAGTGCGGGGGCGGTCAACACTTCGTTCACCTCCGCCTGATCCCCCAACACTGCTACAGCTGCTGCCACCCCCAACTACCCCACAGCCTCCCCGATCTCTCTCCTGAGAAGTTTTATCATTTATCTGTAAAGGAAAGGAGACACAGAAGAGCACTATAGTGAGACATATGTGAGTGACATAACCAGGGCCCCACATTATGACTGAAAATACAGGACACCGATGAATCAAGAAGATGCCCTGATAAACCAATGTCAAAGTCAGTGAAGCTGCACTATGGTCTGAGCTTGAACTTGCCCACTGTCCCCAAGATTTTGGATCTTGCCTTATTGGTCTTTGGATAACACCAGGGTCACTGTACTTTCCTTACCGTGGGAGACTTGCTCTTGTAGTGACTGGCATGCTGCTGCAAGATATCCAGGGCTTTGGACTCTGAGCTGGATTTACAACTGACACTGGGGCTGGCTCGTGCTTTGTCGGGATCTTCACCACCCGAGACCTTGCTGCCATATGGGGAGAAAGAGTAGCTCGAAGGCAAGTAGGAACCTGGGAAAGGAGAAATCAAGTGGTAAAAGAAGTGGGAGGTAGAAGTAACTGCTTTAGTGAGATTGGTTAGGTGGCTATTAGCTTTCCGATGCACAGGCTGAGATATTTTCTACAAGGTTCTTTGGGATGAGACTAATGGTTTTTTTTTTTTTTTTTTTGGCACTAGGGATTGAACCCAAGTATGCTTAACCACTGAGCAACATCCCCAACCCTTTTTTATTTTTATTTTCTATTTTGAGTCAGGGTCTTGCTAAGTTTCTTAGAGCCTTAGTAAATTGCTGAGGCTGGCACTGAACTTGTGATCCTCCTGTCTCAGCCTCCCAAGCTGCTGAGATTACTGGCTTGCACCAGCATGCCTGGCAGTTTGTCATTTCTTTTCTTTCTTTCTTTCTTTTTTTTTTTTTAAAGAGAGAGGGACAGTGAGAGAGACAGAGAAACAGAGAACCAACTTTATTTAGTTTCTCACATGGCCCTAGTTGCTCCAACACTCAGTTGTGTACATGGTGCTGGGGTTTGAACCCAGGTCCTTGTGCTTGCCAGGCAAGTGCTGAAACCACTGAGCCACCGCTCCAGCCCCTCTTTCTTTTTTTTTTAAAGAGAGAGGGACAGTGAGAGAGAGAGAGAGAGAGAAATTTTTTTTTTTAAAGAGTGAAGGACAGTGAGAGAGAGATAGAGAGAATCAATTTTTATTGAGTTTTTCACATGGCTTTAATTGCTCTGACACTTAGTTGTGTATGTGGGTTGCTGGGGTTTGAACCCGTGTACTTATGCATGCTGGGCAAGCACCGTAACCACCGAGCCACTGCTCTAGCCCCAAGAAACAACTTTTTATTTAGTTTTTCATGTGGCTTTCATTGCTCCAAGACTTCCTTGTGTACATGGTGCTGGGGTTTGAACTCACGTACTTGTGCATGCTAGGCAAGCGCTGTAACTGCTGAGCCACCGCTCCAGCCCTTTTCATTTCTTTATTGAACTCTACAGGGAAAATTAGTGAAGGGATGCAAGAAACATGCCTTCAGCTTCCCAGAGCTGACTTTTCCTGACCTGCTGTGGTTCTCTGAAGTACTCTCCAAATCATTTTTTTTTTTTAAAGAAAGAGAGGACAGTGAGAGAGAGACAAAGAGAGAATCAATTTTATTAGTTTTTCACGTGGCTTTTGTTGCTCTGAGACTTTGCTGTGTGGTGCTGGGGTTTGAACTTGTGTACTCACACATGCCAGGCAAGCACCGTAACCACTGAGCCACCGCTCCAGCCCCTCTCCAAATCATTTTTGAGGGCTGATATGATAAAGTGGAAAGATCACAGTATGTCAAGTCAGATGACCTCAGGATCAACTACACCTGAGACTTACTGGCTGGGTAATCTTGAGCAAATTAACCACCTTTTTGAGTTTCAGTTTTTTCATCATCAAAATGAAGACAAAAAGATAAGTGTATAAATAACCCAGGGCAGTGCCTAGACTGGAGCAAGCTTTCACAGTACACAGAACTACGATATTTATAAACATGAGCGTGTGTAATAGGGAGTAAAGAACACTTCAAGAATGAGATAATTTCCCATTTCTGTTTGAAAAGCTTATTTACCCTATGTAAAGAGTTTGTCTTATAACACTATCACTAGAATGCCATGATTATTGGGCTGTAGGATGCTGAAAGCTCTTAAGTTAAGTGGTTCAGTGGTTACTGCACTTGCCTGGCATGTGCAAGGACATGGATTCAAACCCCAGCAACATGTACGCAACGAAGTGTCGGAGCAATGAAAGCCACATGAAAAACAACAACAAAACCAAAAACTGATTCTCTCTCACTGTCCCTCTCTCTTAAAAAAAAAAAAAAAAAAGAAGGAAGTTAAGAAGTGGCTAAGTCAGGGCTGGGGATGTAGCTCAGTGGTACAGTGCTTGTCTGCATGTATGAAGCCCTGGATTCAAAAACTGGCACTGAGAAAAAAAAAAAAAAGGTGCTCAAGTCAATTTGAATGTAGAATAGTGATTACTAGTGGCTGGGAGAGAGGGTAAGCAATAAAGCGAGGTTGGATAACAAGTATCTAAATACAGTCAGGTGGAAGAAATGTTCTGGTATTCCACAGCTAAGTGGGTGACTACAGTGCACAATAAGCCTATTATATTTTATAAAAATCTGGAAGAAAGGAGCTGGAAGGCCTCAAACATAAAATGCTAATTATTCTGATTTGATTAGTGTGTGCTGTACATATTTGTTGAAATTTGACATTGTGGTTGGGGATGTAGCACGGTGGTAAAGAACTTGCCTAGCATGCACAAGGCCTTGGGTTCCATCTCCAGTACCAAAAAAAAGAAAGAAAAGAAAAGAGACATTGTACCCCATTAACATGTACAATTATCACAAATTAAGATAAAATAACAAAACAAAGGTAAATTAATAGAAAGAAGTGCCCTTCCACCCCAGAAGAATCCCACATGGAACACTGGGCAACAGAAATTGGTGAATAGGGTTGAATAACATTTTCTTCTAAAAAGTTAAAAATATTTAAACCCTGACTTTGTGCCCACCTCCCTCCAAGAATTTACAGATACTAGTATAAAAGCTAATCTTTCTCAAGTTGAACCTAGCCAGACATATCTCAATTTGACTTCAAACTGCTCTTCCCATCTCTGATTGCCTTCCAACCTTACATCTGAACATGATCTTGCAACTGAATATACATATTGTTCTGATTTGAATTTTATTTGTTCCATGTGTCTCTCTGCTATTAAGTGGTAAGGTTTTTGAGAGAAGGAACTAGTCTTCTCTACTTGTTTTGTATTCCCCATGGTGCCATTTACATTGCAAAATTTCGAGCATATGTATGTCTAAAAAAATTACAGCTTAGAGAAGATGGTGATAGCAGGGAGTTTTACCTGGAGTTATCAATGAAAACTCATAGTATAGGTAACCCTGTAGTTGGAACTAGGGAAGGAGAGCTGGCTCCTCAGACTATAATCAGGAATCATTTAAGGAGCTATGGGTTAGAGTTACCACTTCACAGAATGATGAATTCAAAAAAGGGCTGCCATCTAAACAAGTCTTAGTAAGTCTTAAGGCCGAGTAACAAAACTCTGGATTTCAGATCTGTGCTTCATCTCCTTTCCTGGTAAATGGAGCAGAGCTGAAATTAGGGTGCTGTACCTGGGTAGTTCTGCATCATCACAGCAGGCATGCCCCGGTAGCTGGGGTGGTTGGGATCATAGGACTGGCTGTAGGAGTAGCCGTGCATATAAGGGATGTAGGACTGGTGCTGGGTGAGAGGAGAGGACACAGGCACATGGACACTTGGTCGTGGCTCCTTGCTCCCAAGGCGGGACTCCTCAGATGTGGGCAGCTTGCAGTCAGTACTTGTGCTTTCCTTCCCATCCTCCTTGGGGACAGAGTCCTTACTCCGACTCCTTTCCTCTTTCAATTTGCGATCACGTTCCTCTTTCCACCGCTCATCCTCTGACTTGATATCTGAGTACTTGGCAGGATAAACATATGTCCACATCCGGGGTTCCGCCTCCTACAATAATAATAGAACAAGGACTGAGTGTTATACACATAAAACAGAGATACATTTCAAGCCCAAGGTCGTAGAAACACCAGGACACTAGATACCTGGGGCAAGGTTGGATCTTGGCTTCTACTGATCTTTGTTTACAATCCAATTTTGGTCTATCTTGCTTAAAAAGTTCCCCACCCAAACAAGATGTGGGGAGAGAAAAGGAAAATCTATCAGTGTTTGTTTTCGAGGCAAGCACATGCATTTTGGGGCAAAAATTCCTGGACTAGAGGAGGCTACCTCCTTCCAAGATATTTAAATTGTTTTATTTTTTCAGAGTAAGCTCAGGGGTGGAAGGCTATGACTGCTGCTCAGGTCAGAGGAAGCGGGTATAACTTCCACCAACAGGGAAAGGAAGATATACTAAGTCCTATGAGTAGAGAAAGATATGAGACTCTAAAATCTTAGTTCTAATTCCACTTATAAAATTCCCCACACACATTTTTTTTCTTTTCCCAGTATTGGGAATTGAACCCAGGGCCTCATGCATGCTAGGGAAGTACTCTACCACTAAGCCACATCCCTAGCCTATGTTTAAAATTTTATTATGAGACAAGGTCTTGCTAAGATGCTCAGGCTGGCCTCAAACTTGTGATCTTCCTGTCTCAGCCTCCCAATTAGCTAGAATTATAGACATCATCATGTCTGGCTATGAAATCCTTTTTTAAAAAAAATTTTTAATTTTTTAAAAAAGAGACAGGAGACAGGAAGAGGGAGATCAAGAGAGAATCAATCTTATTTTTTTCACATTTCATCTGTTTTTTTTGTTTTTCCATCACTTAGTTGTGTAAGTGGTGCTGGTGTTTGAACCTGGATCCTTGTGTATGCCACGCAAACACAGTAATGGCTGAGTCACCATTGCAGCCCCTCCCCAACCTTTTTTATTTTTTGAGACAGGGTCTCGCTAAGTTGCTAAGGCTGGTTTTGAATTTGCAGTCAGCTTCCTGAATTGCTGGGATTACAGGCATGTGCCATTGTGCCCAGGTACTTTTTCATTTTTTGAGACAAGAGGTTGTTAAATTGCTGAGGCTGGCCATGCACTTAGTCATCTTCCTGTCTCAGTCTCCTGAGTTGATAGGAATTCAGATATGTGCCACCACATCCAGAATTTACTAATCTCAATTCTGTGAACCCTTGCCTAAGTTTATCAGACAATATTTCCATTTCTAGGGCTGAAGTGGTGGCTTGGTAGTTACTTGCTTGCTTGACATGCACCAGGACGTGGGTTTGAACCCCAGCACCACATACACAATGAAGTGTCAGAGCAATGTAAGAAATATGAAAAACTAAATAAAATTAATTCTGTCTCTCTTAAAATAAATAAATGAATAAAAATTTCCATTTTCTCCCAGCGTAAGAGTTACCTGTCGGTACCAAAGTATTGGATCCACCTCTGTCTGTCGGCCACACTCTGTGCCTGTCTTAGCCTCAGTGGTCTCCTTGCCTAGGTGGCTGGGCTCACTCAGCTTCACTTTCAGGCCTTCAGGGGCTTGGTTGGGGAGTTTTGAAGAGTCATCTAACTTGGGAATGATGACTGACTTGGCAGGATCAGTCCCTGGCTCCTTGGTCTTGCTGGGTCCTGACTTTACCAGGTCTGTCAGGCTGGGAGCCTTGGTGAGGGTAGGTGGAATTGACGGCTTTTGTTTCCATTCCTCCTTGAGTGCTGCCTCCCGTTCCTTGAGGCCCATTTCTGTCTTCTTGTCTAGTCCCCGCTGCTGCTGCTCCAAGCTCTGTCGTTTCTGCTGCTCTTCATATTGCTGCCGGTAAGCTGTGTTAGTACTCAAAAGGTGGGTGTGGTAACTCTGGTCACTATAGCCATAGGGGGGCACATAGGCATACTGGTTGTAGTACAGGGACTGCATGTACATGTTGGGTCTCTGCTGGATGACTGAGGGCTGCTGACTGGAACTGCTCAGCTCAGGTTTCTTTTCTTCACAGACATCATTCTTCACTTTCCCCTCTATACTCTCAGGCTCCTCATCTTTTTTCGTCTTCAGGGCCTGGCTCTCCACTCCTGCCTGGCTACTGGGGTTCAGAGCTCCTGGGCTAGACTGTGCATAACTTGGAGAGTAGTAACTCTCAAAGCCTTGGTAATATGGTGAGTCTTTGCTCTGTGGCTGAGGAGGGAAAAGAGTTTTCTTAGCCCCTTCCTTAACCAACTGTTCAGGGTCCTTTGATTTGATACTGTCCACCTTGCCCTCCCCATCCTCCCCAGCATCAGAGATATCAGAGTATGCAGGGCTGCTGGTTTTGACTGAGCTGGCTTCAGCTCCGTTCTGGGTCACAACATGTAAGGGAGTCAGGGGTTGGGTAGGGGTTGTGCTATCTAGGCGGCTGCTGCCTCCAATTGAAGGGCTGGGGGCATTGTCCGTGAAGCTGTAGATTTTATCAGCTTCAGCCTTGATACTAGCAAGTCGGCTTTGATGGGGGTCTGATGAGCCATTTAGGAGTCCCTCCATTTTCATTCCATCTCCTGATGATGATTCCCTGAATGGACTTTTGCCTTCTTCTGCTCGACATACCTTCCCAGGGGTCAGAGGACTTTCAAGTTCCTTTGAAGATTCCTTCTTTTTTTTGTCTTTCTTTTTCTTGTCCTTGGCTGGAGTCAAGGCAGGGTTGACTGTGAAAGGTTCTCCCATAACAGTGGGCTTGGGCTGAATGGGCTTGAGTTGAGGACTGTTAGGCATGGCTTGGACCACTGTGGTGGTCAAACCTGAGGAGGAGCCTGGACTTGCTGTGGTGAAGGTGGCTGTCTGGAAGGTGTAGATTTGCTGTTGGGGGATAGCAGGGGCAATGGGCCGTGCTGATTTTAAGCTCTTGGAAGGAATCTTTTCAGGTTTCAAACTAGAAGGTTTTTTACATTTCTCCTTTTCTATACACTTTCTTTCTAAAGAATCAAAGGCATCATTGCTTGTTTCATCCATTACTGAAGGTCCATCATCAGAGCCATCATTGGATAAGGCCCCAAGGTCTGTGTCCCCTTCCCCACTCAACTTTTTCTTACAGAGGCCTTTTGTGCTGAATTTGTTTGAAGGAGAAGGGCTATGAGGCTCTACAAGCCGAACTTTGGGGGTAGCTGAACGGGCAGGGGATAAGGAACCTTTCTGGGAGACAGGTGCACCGTTGCAGCTCCCGAGGTCTGTATGGAGGGTGGGCTCCTCTCCATACTCACTGTCTCCATCTGCTTCGGGCTTGCTGTCATCATCTGTATGGGCATGAGCTTGGTGGTATTTAAGTCCATTGATGTGCTTGTACTTCTTGTTGCAGTTTGGATGGGGACAGTCAATTAGGACTGGGGAGGGACAATTTCTGTCCAGAACAGTGGGTTCCACCTTGGTCCCAGGAAGGGGACCAGTGGTTGAGCCCATGGAATTTGTACGGACACGCTTGCTCCCTTTGGAGTCCTCTGAGCTAGAATTCAGCTCCATGTCTGAAAGGGGTTTGTTTTTCCGCTTATTAGCTGAGGAAGGGCTGGCCTTCACGTCTTCTGATGTGCTGCTGGCAGGTGTGCGATGCTCTGAAGAATTTTGGCTGCCCCGACGGCCTTTGCTATTGGCTCCTGCTCGGGTTTTACTGCTGTTGCTGGTCCCTTTGCTTTCAGAAGCTGTGGCTGTCTCATTAACAGGTGTGTTACTGTTCGGACGCATGCGTTTGCCTCTACCTCGACCATTGCGCATTTCCAAGTCACTAGTAGGGGAGTCACAGAACCTTGGCAAAGAACAAAGACAATGGGATATTATTAAGAAGAAAAAACATCTTTATTTATTTATTGGTACTGGGGATTGAACCCAGGGACACTTAAGTACTGAGGCACATCTTCAGCCCTTTTTATTTTTAATTTTGAGACCAGATCTCACTAAGTCACTTAGGGGCTAACTTGCTGAAGCTAGCTTTGAACTTGCAATCCTCTTGCCTTAGCCTCCCGATTTGCTGGATTACAGGTGTGTGCCACCATGCCTGCCGAGAAAACATCTTTAAGCCAGTTTAGCTGTAGCCTCTAAAAGAACCTTCTAGATGGTGGCTATTACTTTCAACAAATGAGATTTGTTAAAAGAACTTGTGAATGTGTAGGAACAGCATTAAGTGGTGAACTCTTAGGATGCTACCTGTATGCCAGTGATAAATTAATTATTCCCCAACATTTATCTCTAAAGTCATGTAGAGTTGGTTCCAACAGGTGAAGAATAGTCATGTCAGCATTTCCTATATGCTGTTATAATCATGGTTTCAGAGAAGACTTTAAAGATCACCCAAGAAACTAAAGCCCAAAGTTGATTAATGGTAGTGCATGACCAGAAATCAATTGTGCTTTCAGCCCTAATGCTTTTTTTCCTACATAACATCATAAAGGTACAGATTGGTAGAAGTAAAGAAAGCACTCATCTATTTAAGAGGCTCCTAAATATGTCCTGTTTAAACTTTTTTTTTTTTTAAAGGAGAGAAGGAGTGAGAAAAGAATCAATTTTATTTATTTTTTATCTCGCTTTTGTTTATCTGACACTTAATTGTGTATATGGTGCTAGGGTCCTTGCACATGTCTGGCAAGTGCTCCAACCACCAAGCCACTGCTCCAGCCCTCCTAAATATGTCTTAAACATCAGATCAGCCAATAGTATATGAATTCTTTGAATGTTTAGAGATCTGCACCTATGGATCGTTCCTCACTGGTCCTAAAGTAGCTATTCATGGAACCCAAAACACTGTCTAAAATAAAACCCTTAGCAAGGACAGTTCCTATTTAGATCTAAAGATGGTTTTGAACCAGGTGCTATGGTACACACCTGTAATCCCAGCAGTTTGGGAGGCTCAGGCAGGAGGATTGCAAGTTCAAAGCCAGCCTCAGCAACTTAGTGAGACTGTCTCAAAAAATAAAAAGGGCTGGGGATGTGCCTCTGGGTTCAATTCCTGGTAACAAAAAACAAAACAAAACAAAACAAAACATAGAGATAAAGATAGTTTTGATGGGGCTACTGCTCCAGGCACTTCCCAGCCCCCTCTTTAAAAAAAAAAAAAGAAAAAGAAAAAGAAGATAGTTTTGACCCTTGCTCCAGGGTGCAGAAGCAACAGGTTGTTTCTAACACTATGGGTGCTACATACAGTTATGGCAGAAAAAGACAATTTTTGTCAAATACCCGCTTTGACCCCTACAATGGTCATACTATAAAGTTACTATTTTTTTTTTTTTAAAGAGAGAGGGACAGTGAGAGAGACAGAGAAAAGAGAGAAACAACTTTATTGAGTTTTTCACATGGCCTTCGTTGCTCCAACACTTAGTTGTGTATGTGGTGCTGGGGTTTGAACCCAGGTCCTTGTGCTTGCTAGGCAAGCTCCGAAACCACTGAGCCACCACTCCAGCCTGCTACAATTTTTTAAATTATATATATATATATATATATATTTTTTTTTTTTTTTTTTAAAGAGAAAGGGAGGGAGTGAATTACTTTTATTTATTTTTTCACCTGGCCATTGTTTCTCCAACACTTAGTTGTGTATGTGGTGCTGGGGTTTGAACACGGGTTCTTGTGCAAGCCAGGCAAGTGCTCCGATTGTTGAGCCACTACTCCAGCCCTAAAGCTACTATTTTGAAATCACCCCACTCACCCACTGTTTCTCTAGATTCTTACAAGCTCAAAAGCAGAAATAAATCCAACAGGGGCTGGAGTGGTGGCTCAGCGGTTATGGCGCTTGCCCGGCATGTGCAAGTACATGAGTTCAAACCCCAGCACCCACATACACAACTAGGTGTCAGAGAAACAAAAGCCAAGTGAAAAACTAAATAAAAATAGATTCTCTCTGTCTCTCTCATTGTCCTTCTTAAAAAAAAAAAAAAAATCCAACAGGTTTCTCAGAAATGAAAATGGGCGTCTACAGAGAACTTTGTAAACTGGTCTTAGCTCATCTATTTCTGATTCTCACAGAGTAACTTCTGTTATAGTTTGAATACAGTCTGTTTTTTGGTATCAGGGATTGAACCTGTCACACCCCTGACCCATTTTTACTTTTTATTTTGAGATAGGGTCTAAGTTGCTTATGTTCTCAAAAAGTTGCTGAAAAGTTGCTGAGGCTGGCTTAGAACTTGTGATCCTCCTGTCTTAGCCTCCTGAGTCACTGGGATTACAGGTGCATAACACTGTGCCTGGCTCTAAATATGGTCATATAATATTCTAAGCCACCAGAAACCTGGCCCAGCATTTCTGAATATTTTTTTTTTCAGGGCTGAGGACACGGAACTCGGGGCCTTGCGTGTGCTAGGCAAGTGCTCTGCCGCTGAGCTAAATCTCCAACCCCTTCTGAATATTTTTTAAACATTTTTTTAAGAGAGAGCGAGAGAGAGAGAGCGAGAGAGAGGTGGGGAGAGAGAATCATTTTTACTTATTTTTTCATCTGGCCTTGTTTCTTGGAAACTTAGTTGTGTACGTGGTGCTGCTGTTTGAACCCAGGTCCTCACACATGTCAGGCAAGCACTCCAAATACTGAGCGACTGTTCCAGCCCCATCTCTGAATATTAAGAGGCATAAATAACCACAGAACCCATACTAGAGAAAAAGAAAGTGGTGTGGAATATAAAAAGTTCAAAAATATTTTTCACTGGAGGGCGGTGTGGTGGTGCACCCCTGTAATTCCAGCAATTTGGGAGACTGAGGCAGGAGGATTCCAAGTTCAAAGCTAGCCTCAGCAACTTAGTGAGGCCTTAAGAAACTTAGTGAAATCCTGTCTCAAAATAAAAAAATACAGGGGCTGGAGTGGTTACGGCACTTGTCTGGCATGCACAAGTACGGGGGTTTGAACCCCAGTACCACGTATACAACGAAGTTTTGGAGAAACGAAAGCCCCATGATAAACTAAATAAAATTGAGTCTTTCTCTCTCTCTCACTGTCCCTCAATCTTTAAAACAAACAAACAAACAACAAAGCAACAACAACAAAAAACCCCCAAAGGGCTGGGGATGTTGCTCAGTGGTTAGGTACCCCTGGGTTCAATCCCCAGTACCCCCCTCATATAATAATAATAATGATAATAATTTTTTCCTTGGGACATTTCTGCCCATCTTTATTTCAAGGGAACAATGTGTAGGTGAAAGTTCAAGATAGTTTTTTGTGGGGCTGGAGCGGTGGCTCAGCAGTTTCGACGCTTGCCTGGCAAGCGCGAGGACCCGGGTTCAAACCCCAGCACCACGCACACAACTAAGTGTTAGAGCAACTAAGGCCATGTGAAAAACTAAAGTTGTTTCTCTCTTTCTCTGTCTCTCTCACTGTCCCTCTCTCTTTAAAAAAAAAAAAAAAAAAAGATAGCTTTTTTGTAAGAGCTGTCCAGATGATAACTGCCATTTTCTTTTCTTTCTTTCTTTTTTTTTTGTTTTTGTTCTTTGTTTTCTGAGACAGGGTCTCACTTTCTTGCCAGGCTGGCCTCAAACTTAGGATCCTCCTGCTTCAATCTCCCAAGTAGCTGGGATTATAGGTGTGTACCACTGCATGTCACTTGGTAAGTACCATTTTAAATGACTTTGATTCATTAAAGAATCTTGTGGGGGCTGGAATGGTGGCTCAGCAGTTGGAGCACTTGACTGGCATGCATGAGGACCTGGGTTCAAACGCCAGCACCACATATACAACTAAGTGTCAGAGAAACAAAGGCCCGCTGAAAAAAAAAATAAAATTGATTCTTTCTTTTTTTCTCTCCCCCTCACTCTCTCCCTTTCTCACTCTTAAAAAAAAAACTGTGGCTGGGCCTGTTGGCACACACCTGTAATCCCAGTGACTTGGGAGGCTGAGGCAGGAGGATTGTAAGTTCAAAGCCAGCCTCAGCAATTTATTGAGGCCCTAAGCAACTTAGCAAGACAACCCTGTCTCAAAATTAAAAAATATAAAACAAAATGGGCTGGGGATGTGGTTCAGTGGTTAGGTGCACCTGAGTTGTTCAATCCCCAGTATCAAAAAAAAAAAGGAAACTTGTGAATATGTGGGAGTTGCATTAAGTGGTGAGCTCCTAGGATATTATTTGCATGATAGTTGTAAATTATTCCCCCACATTTGGGCTCCCTGAGCCCTGGCAAACTGGGTACTAACATTAGGAACAAAATGTAAGATGCTATTCATGAAAATATTAATCTTCCCCCCCCTGCCCCAGTACTAGGGATTGAAGATTGAATTCAGAGCCTTGCACATATTAGGCAAGTGTTCTTCAGGTCAAATTAGAGTTTGAGGGGCTGGGGATATGGCTCAAGGGTACAGTGCTTGCTTAGCATAGGTTCTGGGTACCATCAAAAAAAAAAAATCAACAATTTCTGAAATCTACGTGGTCTAGTAGGGTTTATAAAAAGCATCATCAGTCATCAATGCATGTTTATTCACTCAGTTGGATTTTTATATCCTTGGTCTCAAGGTGACTACAGAAAGAAACTAGAATTTAATTCTAGACACAGGCTTAAAAACTATTTCTTCCCCATTCTTCTACCTCCCATGCCCAGCCAATATTTCAATACATCATTCATTTATTCTTTTTAAATGTCAGATGAACACAGTGATTTCTCTCTTATCTGTATAACATATGTTCTTTAAAAGGTGGGTATACAGCCAGGCTTGGTGGTACTTACCAGAGCCTTGGGAGGCTGAGGCAGGAGAATTCCAAGTTCAGTGCCAGCCTCTGTAACTTAGGGAGGCCCTAAAGACCTTAGCAAGAACCTTGACTCACAATACAATACAAAAAATGCTGGTGATGTGGCTCAGTGATAAAATGCCCCTAGGTTCAATCCCTAGTACTTTAAAAAAAAAAAAAAAGCAGGATAAAAGTAAAAGGATTCACTGATTAGACTGATTCAGAATAACATAAACTAGGCAATTGTAAGTGCTCACCTTGGGGGTGCCCAATCATGCCGTGTGCAGTCAAGAAGTGTACCTACGTATGTCTTGTTCCTCCATGTTACATTTACCACCAACATCCCTGGAAAACAAGAAGACAAAGATATAGAAAAGACAAACCCTATTGGCCACTGGGAAGAGATTTCTTCATTTGAGCAGCACTTTGATTTCTGTAGGGCTTAGGGGGTGTTCTGGGCACTAATGAGACCAACATGATAGGCCAGAGAAGTTCCATGGGAATTGCCTACAATGCTACTGAGATTCTAGGACAAGCAAAGATTTCATGGTCAGTTCAGAATATTTTCTTTTTCTTTCTTTTCTTCTTCTCCTTCTCTTTTTTTTAAAAAAAAAAAAAGGAAAGAGGGGACATTGAGAGAAGGAGAGACAGAGAGAGAGAAGCAATTTTTTATTTAGTTTTTTTTATGTGACTTTCATTCCTTGGATACTTTGTTGTGTACATGGAGGTGGGGTTTGAATTCGCGTACTCACACATGCCAGGCAAGCGCCATAACTGCTGAGCCACCACTCCAGCCCCTCGGAACATTTTCTTAATTTAAAAAATATTACATAGCTGGGTGCAGGGATGCATGCCTGTAACCCCAGTTACAAAGGAGGTTGAGGTAGAAAAATTGCAAGTGAGACCCTGTCTCAAAATAAAAAACAAAAAGGGCTGGAGATGTAGCTCAGGGGTAGAGCACCCTTAGGTTCAATTCCCAGTACTGAAAAAAAATTAGGTTGCTCTAACATTAAAATTAGATTAGACAAGGGAGATGAGGGGGGGAAAAAGGTCTGTTCTGCCAACATGTCTCTTTGTAATGAAATTAGGGCAGGAAAGAATTTGGTTTAGTCAGCTGGATTCTGATTCAAACATTTATTGAATGTGGATTATGTGTTAGGTGTTTTCATATTATCATAATGAATATTTTCAGCCTTATATCTCCCTGCCTCTTGCTGCTGGGGATTGAACTCATGCCCTTGTACTTGCTAGGCTACTGCTCTATCACTGAGCTATATCCTCAGCCCCTTATTTATTGAGCAAGGCAGGCCATAAGGAGATAGAAAGTACAATCTTCCTAGTAATTCTGCTATGTAAAGATTGTTGAAGCTACCCCCTCCCCCCACCAACCTGCCCATCCCCAACATGCTAGGGATCAAACCTAGGGTCTCATACATGCTAGCCAGACAAACCTCTACCACTAAGTCACACCTCCAGTTCCATGTTAAAGCTACTTTGAGCTGGGCGTGGTGGTGCATGCCTGTAATCCCAGTGAATCAGGAGGATTGCAAGTACAAAGCCAGGCTCAGCAACTTAGTGAGACCCTATGTCAAAATAAAAAATTAAAATAGGATGGGGAGGGGGCTGGAGCGGTGGCTCAGCGGTTTCGGCGCTTGCCTGGTGAGCACGAGGACCTGAGTTCAAACCCCAGCACCTCGTACATAACTAAGTGTTAGAGCAACTAAGGCCATGTGAAAAACTAAATAAAGTTGTTTCTCTCTTTCTCTGTCTCTCTCACTGTCCCTCTCTCTTTAAAAAAAAAAAAAAAAATAGGATGGGGAGGAGCTGGAGCGGTGGCTCAGTGGGTTCAGCGCTTGCCTGGCAAACACGAGGACCCGGGTTCAAACCCCAGCACCACGTACACAACTGAGTGTTGGAGCAACTGAGGCCATGTGAAAAACTAAATAAAGTTGTTTCTCTCTTTCTCTGTCTCTCTCACTGTCCCTCTCTCTTTCAAAAAAAAAAAAAAGGATGGGGATGTGGCTCTGTGTTTAAGCACTTGGGTTCAATACCTGGTACCAAAAAAAAAAAAAAAAAAAAAAAAAAAAAAAAAAAAAAAAAAAAAAAAAAAAAAAAAAAAAAAAAGAAAAGAAAGAAAAAAAGGTTCAGAAAAAGGATAAGTGATTTAACTGGAGATCTCACTATTGGTGAAAGCCCTTAGTTCTTTCACAAACTTTTTAATTTATTTATTTATTTATTTTAGTTCTTTCACATTCTAAGGCATGACATAGCCATCTCTAATGGATTCTGACTCTTTCATGTACATTCCTTAAAATGTTCCTTTATGTTGGTTAAGATTCATATATATAGGACTGCAGGATGTAGGGATGCAGAGGGAGAAATGGATAAGATTCCTATCCCTTTCCAAGACCCTGACATCTTAAATAAATAGCATACTGCCTCAGAAAGTAATTAAGTTAAATTCTCTCCGATTATTAGCAAAGTGAATTCAAGTAGCTGTCTCCCCCCAGTGATGGGCTGCTCTGCTTTTTGTATAACCAATTTAAACAGGCACAGTGTCCATTTATTTTCAGATAAGGTGATACATAAAGAGAGGCACCTCATTTATAAGGGCGGATGGGCACAGCTGTATATAGGGAAGAGGCATACAATTAGAAGATGAATGTTATTCATACTCTTGAAATAGCAGGATGGGAACACATGTTGTAAATGTCAAAGAAGACACATTTTGATGAATTGTAACACTTCCTATAAGTTTCTGAATTGAGTCAACTGGGACAATAAGAGGACAGGAAGGAAAAGCAGAAAATAATACTTAACAGACCTACTTTCTCTATTAGGGGTAGCGTTAGGGCAGTAAGTAGGCTGAAGAGAAAGAGAAAAATAGGTTTTCACGTCAGAAAGCTTCCTATTTTTCACAGTGTTCACAAAATAGGGAAAGCTTTAACATGTTTGGAGACGATAACAATTCTGCTAAAAATACTGTAATAACAACGAATGGTTCTATTTCTGTAGGTTGTTCCTGTCATTTTCTACAGAAAATCTTATTAAGCGTTATCAAGTTTTAAAGTGTGGACTAGTCCCACTTCTCAAAGGTGATCAATAGTGGTGCAGGAAAATGACTTAGTACAAGGCAGCTGTCAGGTTCCTCCAGGTCTAGTCCCATGCAAATGCAACCCCAAAGCAGCACTGCTTTGCTTCAGAGGACACATCACCACCTGAAAACATTTGTGTAGTCAAAACCAATTCAACTACAAAAGTAAGAAGAGTAAAGAGTAAATTTTATCTCCGGGTCCCTCTTCTTTTTTCTTTTTTTGGTACTAGAGGTTGAACCACTGAGCCACGTTCCCAGAGCTTTAATTTCTTTATTATTTTTTTTAAAGAGAATCAATTTTATTTAGTTTTTCATGTGACTTTTGTTGCTCTAACACTTCCTTGTGTACGTGGCACTGGGGTTCAAACCAGCATCCTTGTGCATGCTAGGCAAGTGCCATAACCACTGAGCCACTGTTCCAGCCCCGGCCACTTTTTATTTTGAGGAGGGTCTTGCTAAGTTGCTGAGGCCAGCCTTGAACTTGTGATCCTCCTGCTTCAGCCTCCCAAGTTGCGGGAATTACAGGCATGTGCTATTGTGCCCTAGTTCTTTTTTGCAGTCTGGGATTGAACGCAGGGACTTTCTACCACTGAGCTATATCCCTGCCCTCCTTGCTTTATTTTGAGACAGAGTCTTGCTAAGAGTCTTGCTGAGTTGCCCAGAGGGCTTTCAACTTTTGGTCTTCCTGGGTCAATCTCCCAAGTAGCTGGGTTTACAGGTGTGTGCCACTGTCCCTGGATTTTTGTACATATACTTTTTTTTTCTTTTCAAAAGAGGGAGAGTGAGAGAAAGAATCAATTTTATTTAATTTTTCATCTGGCCTTTGTTTCTCTGACACTTAGTCATGTATCTGGTGCTGGGGTTTGAGTCTGGGTTCTTACACATTCCAGTCAAGTGCTCCAACCACGGAGCCATATTCTTATAAAATGCATACTATGCACATTATTGTTTTGATTTCATGTACTTAAAATTATTTAAATACTATTGTTACAGATCTTTTTTTTCAACTTTGCTCTATTTTAAAGAACAATTCATATTGCTTTATTTTTTCTAGCCTACGGGGTTGTTGTAATGTCTGTACATTAATAGTCAATATATAATGAATTCTTATCAATAGGGGGTATGGATATACTCAGAAAAGACATGATCTCAATTTGTCATGCATCTTACAATTTAGTTGGAATAAACACATAGATAACATACTGTCATATAGATAAGGACAGAGTAAAGTTTCGTTGAATAGCTGAGTGACATGACTTAGTTAAAAAAGGATGTGATGTCTTGATCTGAATGAACTGATGTGAAGGTGTAAAACAGTATTATAAATATTTCTAGACTTTCCTCTAGATGGTGCTGGAGTAGCCATATCATCTAACTTATGTTTCCTTTAACACTTAAAAGTAAGAGGCAACTTAATACTCATTAGTACCCTGATGTCCCTGCTACTAATTTTATAGCCTTTCAGTTTCCAGTCTAGTACAGTGTGAAATTCTGGACATTAGTAATAAATTAAAATCACAAAAAATGCAAACCCTAGTAACTTCTTAATTACAAAGAGATACTAAGTCAAAGCAATATTCTACTTGTGTGTGTTTGAAAATAGGGAAGTGGGAGTGAATAAATTTGTCTATGCTTCTAGAAAGTTTATAATCTAGAATAGAGTAAAAGAGAAAAACTCTAAGATACAGCAGAAGACATTATCATGAGCAATGATTACTACTATTAATCCATCATACGATCACAGGATACATATTCTAAGGAAATGTGGTAGGTTCTTTGAAGACTGGTAATAAGTTTTTTGGGTACCAGAGATTGAACCTAGGGATGCTTAATCATTGAATCACATCCATTTTATTTTTTGAGACAGGGTCTCGCTAAGTTGCCGAGGCTGGCCTTTGACTTGTGATTCTCTTGCCTCAGCCTCCCAAGTCGCTGGGGTAACAGGCATGCACCACTGTGCTTAGCCTAGCAATATTTATTTATTTATTTTTGAGAGAGAGAGAAAGAATCAATTTTAATTATTCTTTTCATCTGGTTTGGAACCCCAGCACCATGTATACAAAAGTGTCAGAGCAATGAAAGTCACATGAAAAAAGAAATAAAACTGATTCTCTCACTGACCTGCCTTAAAAAAATGATTATAATATATACATACATATATATATAAACTTGGAGAAAAGATAGCTTTTTAACAAATGGTGCTGGGAAAACTGGACAACTATATGTAGCAATATGAAATTAGATCCTTATCTTTCACCCTGAATAGAACTCAAATTGAAATGGATGAAAGACTTAGGAATTTGACCAGAAACCTTAAAACTGCTAGAAGAAAACATAGGTTTGGGGCTGGAGTGGTGGCTCAGTGGTTAAGGCACTTGCCACGCCTGTGTGAGGAGCTGGGTTTGAACCCCAGCACCATGTACACAAGCAGTCTAACTGCTGAGCCACCCTGTTCCAGCCCTCCTAGTAATACTTTTTTTTTTTTTTTTTTTTTTAAAGAGAGAGGAACAGAGAGAGAGAGAGTGAGAGAAAGACAGAATCAATATTATCTGGATTTTCATGTGGCTTCTGTTGCTTGGACACTTCATTGTATACGTGGTGCTGGGCTTTGAGCCCAGCATGCTAGGCAGGTACTGTAACCGCTGAGCCACTGCTCCAGTCCCTAGTAATATTTTTTCTTTTTCTTTAAAAAAGAGGGGAAAGTGAGAGAGAAAGAGAAAGACAGAAGCACTCTTTATTTAGTTTTTTTTTTTAATTTATTAAGAGTATATAGAGGGGCTGGAGTGGTGGCTCAGCGGTTTCGGCGCTTGCCTGGCAAGCACAGGGACCCGGGTTCAAACCCAGCACCACGTACGTAACTGAGTGTTGGAGCAACTGAGGCCATGTGAAAAACTCAATAAAGTTGTTTCTCTCTTTCTCTGTCCCTCTCACTGTCCCTCTCTCTTTAAAAAAAAAAAGAGTATATAGAGATACAAATGAGAGGGAAACATTATCAGACCATCAATAACCAAAGTATATACACATTTTATTTAGTTTTTCATGTGACTTTCATTCTTTGGTAACTTTGTTGTTTACGTGGTCCTGGGGTTTGAACTCGTGTACTTGCGCATGCCAGGCAAGCGCTATAACTGCCCAGCCACTGCTCCAGCCCCCACCTAGTAATACATTTTTAAAGACATATTTAAGGGGCTGGAGCGGGTGGTTCAGCGATTTCGGCGTTTGCCGCCCATGCGCAGGGACGCAGTTCAAACCCCAGCACCACATACACAACTAAACGTCAGAGCAACGAAAGGCAAATGAAAAACTAAATAAAATTGATTCTCTCTCTTACACTGTCGGTCTCTCTCTCTTAAAAAAAGAACAAAAACTTGTAGTATCTTAGTAATATGGTATAATGATAGAAAAATATAAACTAGGGAGTGGGGTCGACTCATGTTTGTTAGGATTTTTAAAAAATTTTCTCAATAATTGAACTTCTAGTACACAGGGTTGGAACAACACTTGTTAATTAGAATAAGACAAGAATGCTCATACATGTTAAGTGAACACAAACAGAATATCCCCTACATGGGTATCTGGAGTGTATCTGTGAAAAACCTCTGCCCAGGCCTTCTCTACAAGTTATCCGCTAGCAGCCTCCAAGCTTTTAGGTCATCTTTTGTTTCTGCTTTGTCAAGAATGCTTTCTCCTTCCTCAAAAAATTAAGGATGGAACCACCTTATGACCCAGCTATCCCACTCCTGGGAATTTTCCCAGAAGACTTAGAATCAGCATATTATAGCAATGTGGCTTCATCAATGTTTATAGCAGCTCAATTTACTATAGCTAGATTATGGAACCAACCCAGATGCCCCTCACTTGACAAGTGGATACAAAAGCTTTGGTACATATATACTATGGAATACTACTCGGCCATTAGAGAGGACGATATTATAGCTTTCGAAATCAAATGGATGGAGATGGACAGAATTATGCTTAGTGAAGTCTCCCAAGCTCTGAGACTCAAGGGCCGAATGGCTTCTTTCATCAGTTGATACTAGAATTTATGGGGAAGCAGTAGGACAGACGGCTGACCTAACAAAACCTCAAACTGAATGACTTTCAGAGTAATAGGGGGATGGCTCTCTAGGATACTTGGAGGTGTAGGGAGGGGAGAGGGTATATGAAGAACTCATGGGAGTCTAGTGATTGGGAAGATGGGGTAACCATCCCAGAAGCCGATGTCATTCCTCCACGAGCTACCCATTTAACACATGAGTTCTTCTGGGGGAAACTGCAACAGGTGAAACCCATGGTGGTTTATCTATGCTTTGGCATTACCCCTGGATAACAAAGTTTATATACATTGATTGCTACTGTTTTGATAATGTTTCCCCCTCTTCCCCCTCAACTGTATCCTGTATCTCTATATACTTCTAA